>ML777876.1:519467-575249 GCA_009831015.1 Picea engelmannii
AAGGCATGAAAGTAATTCTTTGTTACCTGTCATGTGATTGCTGCATCCACTATCCAGCAACCAGAGATCTTTAGGTTGTTGTTCAGTTTTGTGGCATGAGAGAAACATACCTCTTGAGGTGTCTCCCATATGATTTGACACATATGCTCTGCCTGAGAGCTGATCTGCCTGCTTCTTCCTGCATTCAGATTCATAGTGCCTATACTTTTTGCAGTAATAGCATTGTATGCTAGTTTTGTCATTAGACCTTCTCCCTCTGCCTCTGTGAGGCTGGAACTTCTGATGTTGATATTGTGGCTGATGTCTTTGACCTTGGAAATTCTGATTTGGATATTATTGTCTGTTCCCTCCACTGGTATGAGGGTTAGCTTGATTGTTCCCTCTTCCTCTGCCTTTCCCTCTTCTAAATGAGAATTGAGTTTGGAAGGCATTGGAGATTGACTCATCTGTGAGATGTAGTCTGGTCTCATGTGTCACCAGAGAACCAATTAACTCATCTGTTGAAAATCTTGACAAATCCTTGGATTCAAGGATTGTTGTTACAACCATTTCAAATTTCTTAGGTAGACTTCTGAGAATTTTCTCAACAATTCGTTGATCAGTGATGGTTTCACCAATCAGTCTGATCTGGTTCAAAATTCCCATGACTCTGGTCATGAACTGATCTACAGTTTCAGACTCTGTCATCCTGAGAGTCTCGAATTGTGTCCACAAGGTCTGCAGTTTAACTGTTTCGACCCTGTCATTTCCTTGATAGGAAGATTTGAGGATGTCCCAGGCCTGTTTGGAAGTACCAGCACCTGTGATTTTCGAGAAAATCGAATCATCCACAGAGTTCTGAATCCAGAACTTCGCTTTGTTTTCTTTGGTCCTCGGAGTTGCCTGAGCAATTCTCTGCGCATTTTTCATGGCAGTGAGGGCGGTTGGATCTGGTTCCACATATCCAAGATCCACTGGTTCCCAGCACTCTTGTGCTTGCAAGAACGACTTCATTCGAAGAGACCAAAATTCTTAATTCTTACCAAGAAGAATCGGACCCTGAGTTGGGCCTAGATTGCTAGACGACACCATCATTTTTGAATTTTTTTTTTAAAAATTTGCAGATGTACAGAGGAAAATTTTATATTTAGCTCCGATCGGTGAATTTTCGATTTGTCGATGGCCCATGGGAGCTTATCGGACTTGAATTGGCCCTTGGTCTCCTTGGAATGTGACCACACGCCTTGTGATAAAGCACTACGGGCTTTTTCCCGTTTTTAGCTTTCAAAATGCCGAAACATGAAAATTCTCCTTTGGATTTTTCAACGGTCCAGATTTGTTGATGATCGGATGGTCCAGATCTTATTGGGATATCGCGAATAAGGATTTCATGAGTTCTGATGTCGAGTGTTTCTAACTCCTCGAATCCTTGGTCTTTGATTTTTCGATGGTGCGTTCCTTTCAGGACTTTCCGCGATCGCTTTGATCTCCTCCACGTGTCCTAACAAATGGACGGTCCTGATTTCTCCTCGGGATATCGCGATTTGAAATGTTCCGGACTTCTCGTCTCCTGGATCCGCGATTTGCCGAATCCCGTAAAGACGATGAACTCTCGTATCGGGATTTTTTCGAAAGCCTCGATCTCTGCCACGCATCCTCAATTAGATGGACGGCTCACTGTAAAGAAACCCAATCACTTGTTCTCAGGATTCCTGATTTGCCCAATCCCGATATGCCGATGGGCTTTTCCTTTTCGGGACTTTTCCTGAGCCTTCGGATTTACACCACGCGTCCTTGAAAGATGAACGATCCTGATTCAGCCTCGGGATATCGCGATTTGTAATGCTCCAAATTTATGTTAACATGAAACCCCGAATGTCGATGTGTCGACGATCGCTACGATGTTCGCCACGTGTCCGGACAAACGGACGGCTGAGATCTTATCACTATATCGCGTATCATGATTTTGCGAGTTGCGATGACAATTTTCTTTGACAACTTGAAACCCCTAATGCCGATGCGACGATGCGTTGATCTGCTGCCACCTGTCCTCTGAGATGGACGGCTCACAGGTCTTCTTGGGATTTCTCATATCGGAGTTTTGGAAGGTAAGAATCATTTGCTCATCCAACTCCCGATTTCCGATTTTGCGATGGAATAGGATCTCACCACGTGTCTCTTGATGGAGGGTATGGATGATGTCGAGACTTCACAAGTAAAAAATTATCCGGTGCGCTTCAAACGACTAAACGTCGTTCACCTTCTTGTTGATCTACCAGCTGTCGGGCCTTTGCGCAAGATCTGACGACTGAAATGCCTTATCCTTTTCCGCGCTCTGTGCGTCCCTTCTGAACTGGTTTCCCGCCTTGGATCTGTTCACAGGATGAATCTTATGGCCGTAATGGCTGTTCCTTATGTGTTTGACGCGATCTTTGCCGAATTTGATGAAATTTCCTCCTGCGGAAGAAAAAATTTGTGAATCTTTCAAAGATTGAAAGAATTTCACGATTTCTTCGTTATCTGACACAATCTTTGACAGATTTGAGCGATTTCCAAGAATCTTTAAACGATTCTGCCTTCTGCATGAATCTTCAACGAATTTAAGCAAAATCTTCACGTTCTTTAAACATTCTTTTGTTCTGGAGCTCTTCTGCGTCAATCTTTGACGATTTTTGAAAAGTTACAAGAATCTTTACTGTTTCTTCTTCTGTGTTTTCTTCGTCCAGGATCTTTCGAGCGTTGTACGCTCTTCTTCCTCCGCAAGCTTCTTACAACGATCTTTTGAGAGTATTACGAACAACTCTGCAAACCTTGTGAAAAGTTTGTGTTACGTGCTCTCAAGATGCGTGTAAGCTCTGCGCTGTTAGGATCGTGTTGCTCTCCAGGCTGTGTGAAGAGACTTACTGCTGAAGCTCTGATACCATGATAAATTGTGAAGCAAAGAGAAATGCAGAGAGAAAAAAATAGAATAGTATATTGAAATGTATGAAGAAGTACAGAAAGTACAAAACGTACAGAACCCGATTACAATGCAAGAAGGTTGAGCTAAATAGACTCAACAAAGACAAGAATAGAAAGTACAACTGTCTAGTACAACTGGCAGTGTACAGTCAGACTGTTGAGGATACAATATATTTAACAAGTTACACTAGGAAATTGTTGAAGAATCACTCCTTCCCGGTCCCTTCTAATTACATGGGCCAGAAAGAATTAGTAAATTAATACGTAGATGCAGCGTCTTATCTCAAATAGCGTGTTTTGTGCCTGTGAATTTTGTTTCTCGTTGGGAAATATGGGGGTTCAAACGGTATAGCATAACACTTTCGACCAGTGAACAGATCTTGATATTGGGGCCGGCACTTGCCAAAACCAGAATAGACTAATATGACAAGCCTGTGGATTCTAATAACTTCACAAGAAACGTTGCAATACATTATTTTCCCTCGTTGAATATTTGAATGTTTTCCCAAGTTATGTGGGGAAATGCCAAGCATAGTTATGCAAATTTTCTCATAGTCGTATTTTCTGAGTTCTAATGAAATGAAAAGTGTAGTCTCTTTGACATTGTGATATGATAGTCTAGAATACTGTTGAATCAAGCATTATTACAGATTTCGAGGTGACTGTCAAAGATTATTGAAACTGCAAAGAACAAATTTCTATTCACATATATCTTATCTTGACAGTGTTTTTGAGGTTCTTTTAGTCTTGTCAAATCATAAAAATAAATCAATGCATGAGGGGGACCCATCGTTCATCCTAAAGGTGCCAAACAGCCTCCCTTTGAGTCACTGTTCGAGGCCTTTTTATTGTCTAAAAATGGATATTAAGGCTGTGTTTTTCTAATGATCCTTGCTTAAATACCTTACCCGATCCCCACTCCATGGAAATAATGGAGAATATAATATCCAACATATTGCATTCACATTCGTCAGATATGATTGTCGTTTGTCTCACCAACGACACCATCCCAAGGAGTCTCAGTTCCATATATTCAATCCCGCGGCAGTTTACCCGTCAAAGAGTGTCTAATTGGCTGCAGTACATTTCCGAGAAGAATGTCAAATTCTCATTCTCATAGATTCCACGGCTAGGGAAAGCCCGGTCCCGGAGGCCCTTTGTTTTTCCTACTGTCACCTCACTATGCTCAAAATCAACAACTATATTTTCACACGTATTCCAACTCCATTCTTCGGATTCAAACCTGTCTCGTTTTGCAACTTCATGTCCACTGAATTGTCATGTATGCTACGTAGTCGTTTAGGTATAGTGTGGTCCTTTCACTCCTTTGTAACAGTGCCATAAAGTATTTGTTCACCACCTGTTTCAGAAGACTATATGGTGCTGGAAGCACAGCTTTCTTAGCTGCGAGATGATCCGAGCGATTATCTAGGTTTGCCCGTACCAGTTTTGCTAGGAGGAATTGTTATTGATATTTTAATGGAAAAAGAGGTTTCTTGGAAACTAAGGACGCAGCTGCAATTGAAGCTCCATCTCTCAATGCTAATACATATCAAAATGGTATAAGAATTTAGTAAATATGGATATACGAATGATGTGTTTGTCAATAGCAGGGCCTTTTTTATGAACGCGTGAAATGAAGTATAGTGCACAATCACTAGTTCCATTCAATGCATAGTAGCGTATTGGTTTTCTTATGTCTTCATTCTAGAAACCCTGTTATCAATCTTAGTTTTTCATTGTAGAAACCCTATTATTCAAGATGATGGTTCATTTTAGGATTTTAAAAGGGTGAATTGGTTTATGTCACACTTCTTCTGCCTCGTGATTGTGCACCTCTTGTTTTCTCACATGAATGCTTGGCACCACCAAGAATACTTCTTCTGGACTATGCCTCTTCACCTAGACAATACCCATACGTTCTAGGCTACTAGTGAGTCACACTCCTACTCTAGTGCAACTCTTGTATACTTAGACATTTGTTAACAAATTTAACACTTAGTCATATTTAAGCATACATCCATGAACATGTGAAGCCAAGAGAGAAAGAATGAAATAGAAAAGAGAAACATCGATATATTGTGGGCGAAACAATGAAATAGACAAGAGAAACATCGATATATTGTGGGCGGTACAAATTATTCCTAACACCAGGTTAAGTCTTTTTTTGTGAAAGAATTACAATATGAACTATTAGATCGGTTTACAACTTGGGCAGAGTCAAACAACTCAACTCACCTCACCAAGAGACTCATAAAATAAGTTGTCACCAAGACTCTTTGTCAAAACCATCTCCGCAACCTCTTTCAGTCCACCTTAGACATGCCCTTGACCGCAAAAATGTTGTCTTTTCACTTTTGAAAAGGTCTCATATTTCGGTCCTGTCTCACACATGCCTACAAAAGACTTGGTTTTTAGACTTCTAAAAATTTATCCCAAAAGAAGTTCACCCCACTCTGTCCACAGAGTCCACCTCAAGGCAACACAATTCCTCCCATGTGAAGCAACTTGGATCCTAGAGGGAGCTCACCCCTCTTCATCTACACCCTCCTCAGAACCTCAAGGCTCTTCTTTCTCCCTTCAAATCTCTACCAAGTTGCTTCTCTTGGTTGTGCCCCCATGTGCCTTTATAGTAGCTTGCTCCATGCAAAATCCTCATGTCTCTATGCACATGGGTGGGTCGAATTGTCCATTAACCAAGTTGTTCCCCTTTGCTAGGCTTGGATGAGTCCTCATGTAGACACATTTGGGTGGCTTTCCCCACTGACCCACCTAATGCCTCGTTCTATCGTCTTGTTGACCCACTGATCTATTGAATCGACTCGTTGTCTTGGGTGTGTGCATTCCTTAGGTTAGTCAAGTTAACTTACCTACGTGTTCCCCCCATGACGTAACCAATTTTCCTTTATTGGTGGAGCACCCAAGCCCTACCCTAAACTCTCTGTCAAACCATCCATTGAATGACTTGTGTTGTAAGGAAACTTGGGTGCATTTTCTCCTTGGTGAGTCTCATGCCCAAGGAACATGAACTCTCCCCATATATGAAAACTTCATATCTTCATTTTCCATGAGAATCATGCTTTCTCATTTTTCTTTGTTTCAGTCTACAGTGGAAGTGTGCATGCATGGGTTTGGTGCCCCATGCCTTACATCCTCCACCACCTCAATTCATTTTTGTCCTCATAAAAGTACACAAAATATACAATTCCCAAGTCTCTCTCAGAACTCACACTCCTATTGCAACTATGTCTTCTGGAAACCCCAAGTTTCATGCCAATTTGAAACCCAAATTCTACCAAAGTGGAAACCCCAACATTCCGACTTGCACTACAATCATCCACAACATGTGTAACCATCCACACTACCGTGCCCAAAGTTGTGCATAGGTAACTTTCTTCTATGATGGAAAGACATCTCATCCCCAACTCTGTCTACAATGCTTAAGTTGCCACTTCCCTACTTGGACGATCACTCTTTCTTTTCAATGTTGTTTCTACTACCTCCATATATGTTGCAACCTCAACCAAAACTCCAAAAATGTCTATATTTTGAAACTCTACGAGATTATTGTCGTGTTCATACTTCAACAAAAAATTTCATGTCTCCCCACAATTCTAGCCTCAAGTTCTGCACTGGTTGGGTAGCTAGTCCAACTGTCGTGTCCACTTCTTGAAATGTGCATATCCATGCATGGATTTGTCTTTTCTGACCACATATTTCTCACTTCATATAACTCCAAAGACTAAGGAAATCTTCCATTCTTGCCTCATTTCTATTGCCATCATCCGATCTTCTCCAAGGAAATCCTCAACAATTTCTATGTGTTGTGCATTGAACCTACTAGTGTATCTGTACTATGAATTCCTTATAAAATTCAGTCAATTTGTACAACAATATTATACCTAGGAATGGTCTCCCCTAACCTTGTGACACTATGAAGTCACCCGAAAAAGAATTCAATTGCAATAATTTGACTCCACTATCCACTTCATGGCACAATTAGCCAATTTTCACCAAGAACTGCATATCCGTACTTCCCTTTTCCGCGCTACTTCATCACCCAACCATGTTGTTTCATATACATCTCTATCCATTGCATTAGTTAGTATTCACCATCAATCATTCTACACAAAAGTAAGAGAAATTACCATGCCCAAGTAATCTCTTCATGTTGAAATCTGCCTATTCACAAAATCCTTCAAACAAAGAAAAGTCCCAAACTCATCTCCTTTCATCAAGTTACCTCTCTACAAATCAACATTTGTGATGAGTGTGGTCATTGTACTCAAAATCCTCAAATATCCCAACGAACTATCCAAAGTGTTCCAGGTGGAATGAGTCACCTCAAAGAACATTGATGTCCTAGGCACGTACACACCAATACTTCTACCAACTCCCACCAACAACCCTCATGAATATTTCAGTTATCACACAAGAATACACAAGTCACAAATGTGTGTTATGCCTCCTCCAATGTCTCATACCAAAGGTGAGAGAATACCACACAAGTCACTTGCTTTTAATTTTTCCCATTCAGGTTGACTACCAAAAATTGTTGGTTGACTTATCTAGTGACTCCATCCATCTCCTAGAATGGGATTTGATATAACCTCTTTCAAGAATCCAAACTCTAGAATGATCGTTGTGGTGGTCTAGTCATTGCATGGCTCAATAAATATGGCTAAGGAACCAAAAACCAAGGTTCCTCACCTATCCTCTCAAAATCGATGGGTATAGAATTCACTTCACTTTACCACAACGACCAATCCAAAGTACCCCATCAAAAGAGTTAGGTATATTACTTAAATGACCTCTACTATTTCAACAAAATTATCCTAATTCCACCACATAACTTGTCCAAGAAGGCCACCCCAACCTCTTTTCATATTCTCCCAACCAAGGCATCCCAAACTACTACAATACTTATTCTAGTCTACACAACATGAGTCACCCTCAACTCCTCCCATTCTCACTGAGAAAACATATTGCACCTAAATGACCAGGTGATTTTACTTCCCTTCAAATAACTCACTGAAACACTTAGGAAATGAAAGAGTTTGAAACCAACCATACTTTTCCAACGACATCTTTGACTACAACCATGTTCTAAGTCTGTTGTATTTTACCTTTGCTTGGCCAAGAAACTGGCTCTCTGCATGAACTCACCTCAATGACCATCTATAAATCAACAAGCCCACTATATATTCGTTGCATTACAAGGTTGATTCCATCTGTCCACTTTAATAATTTTTCAAAGTACCAAACATTTCATGCAATTAAGTGAGCTCGTCTATAATGTCTTTCCATCTCCGCACCTTGACGACCTCTACTTCAAGGAACCATGCATCCATAGCTCAATTGTGAAGCCATATTGCTACTAATTGACTATTGTAACTCTACAAAGAGTCACCTCGTCTGAAGGTTGCAATCAACCCACTCATTCAACAACCCAACTCAAATCAATTGTTGTTCTCGATGATGCATGACATAAATACATCATGATGGAAACATTTCCAACTAATTTCTTGTTCTAGAGCGACTCTAGGTCACCCTAGGTCATCCAACACATCCAAGTGCTTCTCCTTGTTGCAACCCATAAATTCTCCATTCAAGCTCACTTATGCGATCACCCTCTTTGTTCGCTTCTATGATTTGATCTACCATAATTCATGGAACAAATCCTAAATTTATTTGTCATGCCACATTTACCAATTATCCCAACAAATTTTGATCCTCGTCTGTGAAGGTGTGCACAATTGGTTCGAAACTAAATTACATTACACATCAAACCAAGCAAGTCTCTACCCAAACTATCTTTGTGATCAAGTCTGTGACATGTTCTATGATGAACTCTATGATGAGATCTGCGATCAGCCACATTTTCCAAGTGAATCGTCTAACCACAAACTCTTGTCTTGGTATATACAAGGCCTATGCCTAGACCAACATCTCCACTGCATCATCAAATGAACCTCTATCTTGAGTCTAATGAAAAGTTTGTGATTAACTAGTTTGCTCCACTGAACAGTTCACGAATTCTATGAAATTATCCACTGAACCGACTTCACAACAAATATCCTTCTCAACAAGTGTGTCCGACCACAATTGTTTTGAATAGAAGAGTGGTGAAGAGAACCAAACTTCTTTGATACCATCTAATTTAAATTTAGTGTCGAAGATCTTAGCAACCTTTTCATCAAAATCTACAATGAATCAACTCTCATACCATCTATCATGTCCCCAAAGTGTTCCTTTAGATTTTGCATCTCTTGAGGATGTGTGACATTGTGATGTTTCTCACTTCATTGCTTAGAACCGCCAAGGATACTCCATCCATACTACACCTATTCACGTAGAGAACACCCATACTTTGTTCTAGGGTACGGACGAGCCACACTCTTACTCTAGTGAAAATATTGGATACATAAACATTTGCTAACAACTTTAACACTTATTCTTATTTAAGCATACTTCCATGAACATGAAGAAAACACTTGTGAAATAGACAAGAGAGACATAGATAAATTGTTTGCAACACAAACCATGCCTAGAACCTGGCTATGTGCTTTTTATTGTGAAACAATTACAATACAAGAATTACAGGCTTGGTTTTCAACATGGTTATAGTCAAATGACACCTCATCTCACCAGTACTCTATGTCTCAACTATATCCACAACCTCCTACATTCCAACTCAGACCTGACCTCGACCAAAAACTTATTGTCTCTTCATTTCTACAAACTTCACATATTTTTGTTTTGACTAACACTTGCCTCTAATAGACCTGCATTTTCATACCTCCCTAAAATCATCCCAAGAGAAGTTCACCCCACTTTATCCACCAATTCCACAGGAAGGTATCCCAAGTATTCCCATGTTGCATGAATTTTCTCCTTGAGGGAGATTTCCACTCTTCTTCTACACCTACCTCATAACCATAAAGCTCTTATTGTTTGCTTCAAATCTCTACCAAGATACATGTCTTAGTTGTGTGCCCATGCACCTTCATAGGCATTGAATCTATGTCAATCATCCCATCTTTATTTCCATGATTCATTTGACCTATCCATTCACTAACATATGCTCCTTTTCAAGGTTGGGTCAACTCCTCATGTGGGTTTGTGATGATACGCACGCAGCCCTCCTCAACCCATAGGTTAGAAGGTCCACGTACACAGGATCTTTATCCTTTCTCTGGCCCAAAGAACTCTAAAATGGCTCTTCTATTTTCCTTTCGGAAAATTTTCACCTATAGAAAATGCTCGTGGGATCCCCTCTTTTCACTTAGGATATTGGACTTCACGATATCGTGAATCCTGTGGTCGAGCGACTGCTCACCGTGACCCCAAATCCTGAAACTCCAAGACTCTGATATCACTCTGACTTGTTGTCTTTCGCACATTCGTGAGTTGCGATAACATACAAATATACCCATGAATCCCGAAACCTCGAGGTGTCTGACTCCGACACACTTCTCGGCGTTGGCCCCACAACTAGCCTTCTCATCGGTTCGTGACTTCGACTTGTGAAACTTTGAAGTGGTTGACGTAGCTGACCTCTACATCGATAATGTGCCACCTTTCTACCTTGTTGACCTCTTTTGTCCCACACAGCCTTATAAATCCTTCTCGGTTTCGCACTTCTCAATTTCATGATCTTTGATACCAAGTTTTCGACCCTTCCACTCACGAAATCCTGATAGATGATTTCATGAGTGATCCAATGGCCCTGGCTAACTTGGATTTACGGCTCTACTCCTCCTGAGCTTAGAACCTTTCGAAGAAATCATCATAACTTCCCTACTCCTCCGTGAGATCTAATGGCTCATGGGACTTCGCGGATCCTCCACAGATAATTCCAACCGTCCGTCTCTTTCCTTGCAAACTTGTCCTCCTACGATTCGACGTCACTACATCTTCCTTCAAAATTTCAAGGTACTTGGCCTCTTGCCTTCCTTCGACTCCCTCGAAGGCCCAAATCCTTCTGAGATTTTCCATGACTCCGAGTCTTTTAGAAAAAACCCTTGCACGCACTCCTTGCGGCATAATTTCAAATACTTCCAAGTGTTGAAATGCTTCGACTCTGCACACACCTGCAGTAACAGTCTCTCAATGATTCACTCAGATTTGAAACTCTGAGACTTTACTTGGCCTGCACACTCCTTGAATGGCTCTTGTTCCTAACTGCACTTCTATGGAAATGAGAACAAAAGCTATCTCTCATGAGCTTTCAGAAACAAACCTCTGAACACCTTGTCGTTGCACTCCTTACGGACAATTCAACTACACTCCTTGTAGGAACTCTTGCTCAGATAGAGAAACAATTGAAACTCATTCCTTTTTCCTTTCCTCTCAGATTTCAAACATTCAAGAAGAAATCATTCACACATAGCATAAAATCAAATGTATAGCAGAAAGAGTGAAATAATCATGTGCACAACATCTAGCATACATACACAGAGAAAAAAAACGACACCATGAATTTGAATCAAAGATTTCTCTATTAATTCAAATTTTTGTACATGGGTGTTTTCACATAGCTCTCTACTTCTCCTCTATGCTCTTCACACTCTTCATGCCAATATTACAATACACAAATGAGGGTGTCTATATCCCGTTTCCCTCTTGTGCTCTAAAACTGTCTAATCTAACATTCAATTCTATCTACCTGCATTTACTACTATAAATACCTTCTACCTACTAAGGACGAGAGCGGATCTCTCAAGGTCTGATTACATTATACAAGTGCGCTCCTTCTTAATTATTTCATTTAATATTGCGCAATAACTTCAAGGTAATTTCAAAATTTGTGCTGGGTGCTTTTCCAGTTGTCTGTTGTCTCCGTGATGGCTCGCTTGAGATGCTCCTGCATCAGTTTGTTCGGGATCCTTGCCCAACCGACCCATCAAACACCATGTTCCATCATCTCGACAACCCATTGATCCATCTAACTAAATCATCATCTTGTGTGTGTGCATCCCTTAGGTGAGTCCAGTTGACTTACCTAAGTGAAACCCCCATGCCTTAGTCAATTTTCCTTCATTGGTGGAGCACCTAATCCTTGACCTCAACTCTTCATCAAACCATCCATTTTCTTACTTGTTTCATAAGGAAACTTGGGTGTATTTTCCTCTTGTCATGTCTCACAACCAAGTAATCCCAACTCTCCCCATATATGAACAATTAATATCTTCATTTGTATTGAGCATCCTACCTTCCCTATATCCTTTGTTGCCTTATGTGGTGGAAGTGAATGCGCTACATATTGGCACCCCAGGCCTTACAATTTTCTCTTTGTAAAATGGACTTTACAAATGAGTGGATCGCATAAAAAAAAATCCTTTTCATTATCATGTTTCAATTGGGGAATGGTTAGGGAAATGATATTTCTATATGATTGATTATGAGGTGGATAATCAAAGCCATAGTCATAGGTTCCTCTTCTATCATTGGTCATTCACCATAGCTAGGTTGATGATCACATGGGATATGTACTTCAGGTAGATTTTTATCATGGCCACATTGAAATATTGAAATTCAGAGAACATTGTTGCTTATATAGAAAGATCCCTTGTGAATGATTTTATATGGCTCTGAGAGGCCAAAGGATAGTAAAAGTCAAAATGTGTCCCACAATATCTTTGCTAGTGCATATGGAAAGGCACGAGAATATAGAATAATATTTGAAGTAAGAATATCTTGGTTTAATAAAATATATTGAGCTTGTGCAATGATAACACGCATGCATTCCCGAATTTGTTACGAAAACTATGAACAACAATGTTATAATTAAATCAACTTTGATTTACTGTACTTTCACTTAGGCAAAAAATAAAATGGATACCTTGCACAAATTAAACATATGAAGGTATAAATTCCACAAATTATTTATATCCCAAGTGCTTGTTTTCACAGGGCCCAATTCTAATACAGACCTCAATGGTATGTATAATAACTAGGGGAAGGAATAAGAGGATAACATCTCACTAATTATTTTGTACCATGAAATTTGTTTCTCATATACATGTTACGCAATTTCTATGGAATTTTAATAAATTTTTATCCAAGGAGTAGTGTGGTACTTTATACATTGTAAACAAATCAATGGGAACAAATATAGAGTAAGAAATCAATGTGGTACTGTATCATGAGAAAACTTTACATTGAAATCCCACACTTGCAAGGCCTATGTTCAATGCCTAAATAATCATGAATCGATATTGTTGGCTTAAACTCATCTGGTCATCGGCTCTAAGACCCAATTTTTGAGTTAACTATGACCAACAAACCCACAAGACACCGGCCCTTTTGGCCTCACCTTCTTGCGTAAATGAAGTCTCACTGGAGGTATCTATTGGGGATGCAAGAACCATGCTTCTACAGTAGTAAGGGAAATGGAGGAGGATACCCAAGTCATTGTTCCTTTGTTTAGGTTATGTATGTTCTCAATTATTACATAGATTATCACAGTCATTCATGAATATTGCAGCATAATCAATCAATAAAATAAATATAGTATGTGAAGCATCATACATAAACACACATAGACAAATAAGGAATTCCAGATACAATATTCTATCTAGGCTCTTTCCTTATTCATATTATCAAATTACTATAGTCACGACTCTTACATAATCTCAAGATCATTGTTCATCCTCTCACTCTTTGGAAAAACTCATTCTCACCCCACCCATTACATATTTATACCCAAAATCTAGGTCTTAAATCCCTATTTGATCTATTCCAAAATATCACATTACAGTGCATGGAATGGTCAACTTTCGTTAACTAGTTGTTTACTTTCTTTTGTTTTTCACCCTTTATACAACTTTTTTTTAGTTCTTCTATTTCTGGAAAGGAACATTGTCATCCTTCGTTCTTTCTCCTTTCACTCACTTTCTTTATTATTATTTCTATGTGTTGTATTCATCATGTGCACTTCCCTTCCTTATGCTCCCTTTCTTTTGTTCATGTTCTTCTACACCCTTTCTTCTGGGCACTTTATTCCTTTTGTGCCCTTACTTCCCTCTGCACCCTTTCTTCCTTCTACACCCTTACCTCCTTTTGTGCCCTTTCTTCTCCAAAAATTGCATCCAAAAGTTCATGTCCAAAAATACCCAACACTCACCTGTGGCTCGTCCCGTGCCACTCATGCCTATTTTCTATTCTTCCACTCTGCAATGAATTGTTGCGAGATATCCTTAGAGGCCTCTACCTCTATGACAATTGTGACCTCCTGTGTTGTTATATTTTCCATGGCCTACGCAGTCAATTCCATGAGTTTGTTATCTATTTACACCATGGCTTGTTTGACCATCCCTTGTAGAGTGGCCAATTATTCAACAATCTTGACCGCTTCTTCCTGCCTGTGTCCAAGTCTCTATTGAAGTACCTTCTTCTTGTCCCTCACTCTCTCCACTTAAACATATGCTTGTCATTGAGAGAAAATGGATTTCATTCACTCAATTGTTGGTAATTTTGTCTCCTTAAATAGTGCCTCATTGGCATTTTCTTTTTCTTCTGATAGTTTAGCATTTATGACCTTCATCTTGGGATCATTCATGAGCTCTTCCCACACTTTGGCACTTTCTTTTGCAAATTTTTGTGCATTCTTCTTATAATTTATTAATGTTGGAAACTGTTATCATTGTCATCCTCATTCTACCTTCACGCACCTCAGGGGGCATGCTCGACGTTCTCTTCAGTTGTAGATCCTAGATCTATTCCTTGAATCCCTTCGTGACAACACCAATTTTCGACAATTGTTCCTCCATAGTGGCCTCAATGACCACAGGAAATTTTGGTACTGCCTTTCATATCTTTTGAAAAACATCTTGCATCTTTTGTACCATAGCTTCCACTTCCTCCTTTTCATATAGTGGATTCATGGCCCATCCCTTTTCCCCCTTGTTATTCTTGATAACCTCCTCTATGCAGCCTTTAATCTCCTTATTTTTTTTAAGGGATATCTCATACTGTGTTTGTACTTGGGAAGTTTACTCTCTTAGTATGTCCAAGTATCAGTGTGTTGCATCTCCTCTATGCTATATTTCCTGCATAAATTCTACTTGTTGTTCCTCTACCCTTTGGATGGGTAGTTTAGAGATGGTGATACTATGTTGGCCCAATGTCATAATTTGTTCCTACAATTCTCCTAGTGGAAACTTAAGCACAAATTCCACAATATATATAGTTCTATTCTCCCCTAAGGGTTTTGCTAGGGGCCATCCCATGACCCTTGGTATTTCCTGATGCTTGTTGTTTCTAAGAGTTGTTGAAGGAGTCTGAACTGATCCTGGACCTTCTTCTATTGGTCCTTGTACGGTGTAGCTTCCTCCAAAATTTCCTCAGTGAAATCCCATATGAGGTACCCAATCTGATCCATATCATTATCGATGAAAATATAAAATGGGGCTTGTCATTACACCTTATCTTTCTCTTGCACCCATCCTGTCTGTTATGGCTCCTTGTTTTTTCCTTTGAGTGCTGGTTCAAGGACTTTATATTGACCAGGGATCTTGTCTGTGCCATTCAATGAATCCTCTTCTTATTCACTATTGTCTTTTTCCTCATCCTCTTATGAGGGCTCGCATTTTTCTACTGGATTCTTCTAGTCGTCCTTTGAGTCACTGATTATTAAGTTCTCATCTTCAAATGTGAACTGACAGCTGGCTGGGAACTCTTTTCACAAAGGATCCTTTTTGGATTGAACATATATATGCTTCATGCCAGCTCGGAAGCATGTGACTTCCCTCCAGGGAACAACTTCTACCTATGGAATGCATTGTGTTGTGTCTACTGCATTCGTAATGAGTTGTAAGTAGGTGTAAAAAGTTTTGTTGGTGTAAGTTTTTCGACTCTTTATGGTGGAGTGCCAAAAGGTGGCATACATAACATCCAAAGGGTTGTGAAATGAAGCATGGATACATTGGTAATATACGGGCTCCTACTGCCCAATTAGCACAATGAGAATAAGTTACCATGCATAGTGAAATTTCGTGCCCTTCTCATGGGCCTCGGTGAAATCCTGTAAAAATTGGTTAACGAGAAATGTCATTGAGTTCATATCAATGCCTTCACTAAATTTATCTGCAACTAATATGCCTGTTGTTGGTACCTTGTCTCCATGAAATTTGCACAGAAGTTTCAAGGAAAAAAACTACATTGTAAACATGACCTCTTTATCACTGATTCTCTTCACGTCCAAACCCCTTTTTCCTATGAATGTGTCATACTTGTCTTTTGTCACCTCAGAGAGGGATCACTCTCCCATTTTGTGGAATAGTAAGGATGAATATTCACCTACTTTTCTCAACCCTGTGATACATGCAATTAGCCCAATATCAATTGAGACTCAGCGATTTAGCCAAAGTATCCCCAATGGATGAAACTGAAAAATACCTTTCCACATGCATTGATTTCCATACTCCTTCTTAAATGTGGAATTTAGATAACTTAACTTTCCTAACTTTCCCCAAGCCTCACGCCCATTCTTGGGATTCCACCTAAATTTATCTTGTGTCAGGGTTGGTCTTTGTTCATAAATACTAATCCCTAGCTAGCTCATGGAATTTCTACATATCAATGATATCATGGTCCATAAATTTCAAATTGGCCACCTTTTAGAGTATGTCTTCATCACTACTGACACCCTTCAATATTGTTGCTATTAGTAATGGATACTTGGAATTCACTGGTACGGTTATTGGGGGTGCGTCATCCTTCCTTGGAGAAAAATAATCTCTGTGAAAAATTGTTGGTGGCACCAGTGTAAAAGTTTCTACCACCTCCTCGACCTGCACATCTACCAGTTTCTTTGATTTTTTCTTTTTTTCTATGGAAAATCCTCTCATTTTTTATGGTACGATTATCTCTATATGCTAGACTAGTGGACGAGCATTGTGTGTCTATGCAGGTTGCTTAATATTTCTCTAGTAATTCAACTCTTGTTCAATTCTTCGTTCATGTTACAATACCTTAGAGTTTCTTGCCCTCTTTTTTTTTTTTTCATTCGTGCTAAGAATACCAGTCTCATCCTTCCTTAACTAGCTTGTCCAATTTGGTGTCATAGTTGGTGACCTGGTAACTAAATGCTCCTTAATTGAAAAATTTTCCTTATGATTATCCTTTCGTACTCCTGATATGTTCATGATTTCCGATGGATTTCCTAATTTAATGATTATACAATAGTTTTATGACCTAGCACGTCAGCTTCCTAATAGTCATTTAGTGCTTGACTACTTTTAACGGTCTTTGTCATTGCCAACTGAAACAATAGTTCTTCGTTGTTCCAGTTGTAGGTTTCGCAGTCAAGCATGTCTGTATCTTATCTTTGAAATTTTCATAGTGTCATCATCGTGTGTGATGATCAACTCAACTAGGCAAGTTATGATGACTTTGTATTTCAACACTCTTTTTCTTTTCCTATCGCTAATTTTTATTTCTTTTCTATCCTTATTCTACTTTTTATTTGGTTTTTCTTGTTTTTCTTGATACTATGGTATACTTAATACAATACAAGGGTTCTGGCACAATCCATATTACTACGCAGATAGTCAACTATCTCTATAGAGTTTTAGTCAAATTTCGTTGGCCATTCCTTCCAAGATTTGTCCATCAAAGGTTTCCAACCATGCAACACCTGTGTTGGTTATATATTGGATCACATAGGGACCTAACCATTGCATGAGTAAATTATTTGGATGTGGAAGATTCTTGTTGTCATAGAGTATTACCAAATAGTCGACTTGAAATTTCTTTGGTTTAATGTCGCGATCATGGCATGCCTTCTCTCTGGTTTTTTGTGCCTGCTGATGTAACCCTCCAATAAACAATTGTTCCTTAAGTTGAAATAGTTATGCCAATATCTCCTCTATTTTGTGAGTATCAGAGAGCTTAGTGATTTTTGTAGTGCATTGGCTAGGTAGAATGAACTCAATCAACATCACTGCTTCATGTCCATAGATCAACTAGAACGGTGTCTTCCCTGTCAACTTCTTACTTGTAGTTATGTATGCCCATAATACTGGAAGGATGCATAAGTACCAAGATATCTCTCTAAATTATATATCTTTGTCAAATAACTATCCAATATCTTATTAAAATCTCCCACTATTCCATTGTCCTAAGCATGATATGGTGTACTCTTTTTATGAGGAATCTGAAAATCTTTCTTCAATGTTGCAATTGTTTTGTTCAGAAAATGCATACCTTGATCACTAAATAATATGCACTGACATCCAAGCCTTGTGACTACATTCTCGAATAAAAACCATGTAGCAGTATTTGCAGTGCAACCAGTAACCAGTGCTACTTCCTCCCACTTGGTCAAGTACTCTATCACAATGGTGATATATCTTTCCCTTGATCTCCTTCCTTGAGGTTTGATCAGAGGTACAAAGTCAATGGCCCACCTATCAAATTCTTGTACTATAACTTTTGGTTTTAATGAAATTTCATCTCTCCTGGATTTCTCACTCTTTGACATCCATTACAGGAATGAAAATACTCCTTCGCATCTTTGTGCGGTGTAGGCCACCAAATCCTTACACATAAAATGTTTTGTGTCATTGATTTTCCTGTGTAATGTCCTCCAGAAATTCCATTGTGTTCTTCCTCTAATATCATCGACCTTTCATGTTCCAGTACACAACATATCAATATTCTATCTTCCCCTAACTTATACAAGTTCCCTGCAATCAATTGATAATCTTGGATGGGGCCATTCATGTAATTAGAAATTACACAATGTTTGCAAAGTTATCATCCACCATCCTTATTGCAAATAACTATGCATCTGTGAAATTATCATCTAGATTACCTCCATCCTCTCATGTCAATATGTGTGAGAGACGATATAGTCCTGAATTCATATCATCTAGATTACCTACATCCTCTCATGTCAATATGCATGAGAGATGATCTAGTCCTGCATTCATATTTCCTTGTTTTATTATGACCTCAAAGTCATATTCCTAAAATAATAACATCCATATTCATCTTATTCCTCCTAATATGGGCTTGTTGACTAAGTACTTTTAGGAAAAATGGTATGTATACATATTGAAGTGGGACCCAAATAAGTTGTGCATCAACTTCTGTAGCGCATAAACCATTTCCAATCCTTTCTGATCTATAGTGGTATAATTCTTTTCAGATGTAGACAATTTCCTACAGGAAAACACTATTGTTTGATCAATGTCCCCTTCATTGGCTTGTGAAAGTACTACGTTCAACGCTATGGATGATGAATCTACATGTACATGGAACTCCTTGTTCCACCGTGGAAAGATAAAAATGAGTGTGGTTACCATTTTTTGTTTCAAAGTGTCCATCCCCTTATGGTAGTCCTCATTCTGTTGAATCTTAGCTTCCTTCTTTAGTAGATTTTCTATGGGTGTTGTAATCTACGCATATTCTTTGATAAATTTCCAGTAATAAAATGTATGACCCAAAGTTTTGCTTATCTTTTTTACTGATTTCACAGGTTCCAAGACCATAATTACTATGATATTTGTTAGATCAAGAAATAGTCCCTGTTAGCATACAACATGTCCTAGAAGAATTCCAAATGGTGTGCAAAATATACACTTCTTTAATTTCAACGAAATTTGACACTATTTGCATCGATCTAACATGAGTCGACAAACTACTATATGATATTGATGTAAATTGAACACTGTCCAATTATTCAGGTAAACTTATAGAAATTTATGGATGAACTCCTTGAATGTTGCCACTACTACTCTAGAAAACACCGTAGTATAATTCTTTGATCCAAATGGCATCATCGTATATTTATAAGTAACCCAATCCATCACAAAATTAGTTTTGTGTCTATCTTCCTGTGCAATTCTTATCTTATGGTACCCAGAGAATCCATCTGTAAATGAATATGTTTCTTGACCTACTACATTCTCCATTACTTCATCTGTGAATTGTGTTGGGAATGGATCATGTAAGTATGCATCATTCAACATCCTTAGGTTCACACAGATTATAATCCTTCTTGTCTTCTTCTCAAGCACCACCATTAGGCTAATCCACTCAGATTATTCGACTAGTTCAATAATACTTTCATATTTCATGCTCTCTATTTCATCCTTGACCTTATCCTTATACTTTGGGTTTATCCTGTAAGGTCCTTTTTGTACTGGATTAGCTCCAAGTATTATTGGGATCTTCATCTTGCCTAAGTCCCCCTCTATCCCCTTCATCTCTAAGAATATGGTTGGAAATAAATCATGATATTTTCACAATAATTTTGCAACCTTCTAAATTGTTTCATCATTCCAATAATATCCTATATTCTTGAACTTAGGTTTCTCCATTGTCCCAATGTTGACCTTCTTCATCTTGATAGGTTGTGTGTACATAGTGCATGCAAGTTGTTTTCCTTAAGATGCTCGTGTTCATTTTGTCTTGGGTATTTTTACATTCTTGGGATCCTCATCCTCATATTCTTCCTTCATCACGATATAGCATTCCAATAGCTTATGGATGATTAGCTTGTCTTAATGTGTTCTTCTTATGGGTTCTACTTCCATCATTTCTTCCTCCGAGAAGATATTTGTTCGAATGTCCTATAGTTATTCCTATATGGAAGGAGACTCATGTTCAAAATTGAACGTGAATTCGAATATTCAAAGACCAATTATTTCCAACTTGTTTTCTTCCTATCCATCTCCAATTATTTTGTATGGTATCCAATGTGTGTATGAATATGTGTGTCCACTCTATTTAGGATAGCGAGCACCATAAATCCCTACAAATTTCCACGTGACCTATTGGGTCGAATTATCCTGTGTATTTTTGTGTAGTTTCTTCTTCCTTGGGGTCAAATCGTATCCACATTAGTGTAATGCATTGTTCCCATTCTTTCATTCCCTTTTTGTGTGCAGCCCACTATCTAGTTAGATTTGTTTTTAATAAAATGTCCATAGCTAACAATCTTTGTTGTTCGGGTACCTATAACTCAAATTATTTTATAAATATTCCAAGATCAATTATTCCATTATAACTGGGTGGGTCACATAGCTCCATTCAAATCCAGTGCAAATATCAGTTTATCCATGCACATCGTCTATTTGACACCTCATGTAGCCTCTGCTGCCAATTTTCTTTATCAGATTTATAATCTGATGCACATGAAATAATACTTCTCCAAATCAACGCACCATCCATTGTTGGATCAACATAATCCTGCATACAAACACTCATATTTTACAAGTGGTCAATGTCCTTCCCTCTTGTTTTCTCTATATATCACTTTCCTTCTAATGGGCCCAAAGGTGCAGTGACTTTCAGATTCCCAACCTCGAATATCGTCGCTCTCTTTTTGAAGTTAATAGTTTCTTGGTTAACAACCACCCATTCCAATCCATCAGTGATGGATACAGTTTAATAGCATCTACTATCACAATAAATTCAAAGTTTTACATGTTACACACTCCATATATCATCATAGGTACTCCTATCAGTCACCCAATCGTGACTATTTTATGTTGATTCACCAACATTAAATGAAAATGGCACCATACTAGTTTAGGTTCTCCCATAATCTCCCATTTATACTTAGGTATCACATTCACATCATATCCTAATTCTAAAATAACATTATCCACATCATACTCTCCAATATGTGCATTGAACCTGAATTCTATATTGGTTCTCTTCCTACACAGTACCCAATTTACCATTTTTTTGCGACAAGGGTGTCCCTTCCTTTTAAGCAGTGATCAATAATGTTATATAACATACTTAGCACAATTATATCCATCATTAGTTCTACAAAAATCCTTACGAACTCCATTAGTGTACTTACCTGCGCACTTTACTTCTCTGGTCCCGCTAGATCTTCTATATGAGGTAGCGATGATGTTGATGCTCCCCCATTCGGTCCAAATATTTTCTTTCTTGATCTTTCATACATCTATTTCTCTTTTTGTGGATCGAATCATGGTATAGGCCATGTATACTTCCTTACCCACTACTCTTTCTGGTTTCCTTGAGTTTCCATATCAATGCCTATTCTAGCTCCTCCATGTGTAATGAATGCTATTTTTGGTCCTTCACTGCATATTTTTGGCTGATATCATCTGCACATTTAGATTCAAATTCTGGTTTGGGTTTTGTCTGGCTTTCCATTTCATAAATAGTTAGGGACAATCCTCTGTCTCATAATCCAATGCTATTAAATAAGTGCATGACATACATGGATTCTAGAAATTGCGGGCCAAGTGTTCAGGATGATTATAGTTATAACAAATAATCAGTATGTGCCTTCCTCTACCAAAATTCCCTCTACCACAACCTCTATGAAAGTTTCCTTTTCTCCCATGATTGAACCCTTTCTTATTCTTATATTGTGCACTGCTTCCCTTTGCATATGTGTTCTCTTCTTCGATCCTATACATATCCAATGTGTGCTCCCTTAGTAGTTTGAATGTGCGACAATCCTTCTCTTCATTTCCTACCGACTTCCAAAAATTTCAAAACAAGTTCTTGGGTATTCTCTGATACTTCTATATTAATGGAAACTGAGTGGGGTGATGGCCCCATTTCTTACATATTTCGTAGTATCCCCCCCGTGGTAGTGGATTTGGCACTCCAACTAAATATTGTATGAATGTTGGGTTTTTATCATTGTGATGGCCCTTTGTCCTGCATTTGGTACAAAAAAATTGTTATTATTTCTCCCTTCCTTTGTTAAGCTCAACCAAATGAATTGTCCATGCAACAAACAATGTTTGAACCTATGTCATCCCTCTATTATCTCCTGTCAGAGATGCCTCTAGTTTCATTTCAATGTCCAGTGCTTCGAGATGTGACATAACCTTATATTTAATCAGGGGCCTTCGAATGTGTGGTAGAAGTCTAGAAATAAAACACTCTTAATGTCATTGATCTAGGATATGGAAATTCAATCTCCCCATCACATTTTTAAAGCGTTGATTAAAATCCTGCATGGACTATGTTTGTACCTGATTTATCTCTTTTATCTCGGTGATGTAGTGTGATTCTAATTTTGGATTTTTGAACACCATTAATAGTGATTTCTTTATCTCTACCTGGGTCCTCGTCTGTCCTATAGGCATAGTTCTTTGTAACTTCATATACCATACTAACGCACGACCTCTAAATGTTGTTGCTAACTTTGAAATTTTTATGGTATCATTATGTATGTTTTTGGAAGACCAAATTATTTCTTACACAAATAAATATTGTTCTATATCCTCTTACACCACTCTGTTGAATTTAGGAAGTCTAAGAGTATTACATAATCCATCGATGTTGTCTTGTGTAGTCCGTCCTCTTGGTGATGTTTTTGGACTTGGATTTTGAGTTTAACTCTATGCACTGCTCCCACTATTTTGACTTCTTCTACTATATACTCCTCAACTAACTGTAGTGGATTTTGACAAGTATTCAAATGTTATCTCTGATTTTTGTGATGAACATGTGGTTGTGGATTCAACAAAAGATCATGTGTGAGTATGGATTACTAGATCTTTTATTACAGGACTAGACTGAAACCACCTTTGTTCTCCTTCTATATATGGTATCTCAATGATTTGGACTAGTGTGTAAGGTTCTATTTCCTTTGGTTCACTATGTTTCTCTTATCTCCCAGCCAAAGTATTTTTGCTCTTATACCTTCTTCCCCCACACAACTCTCCAAAATCAAATTCTTCCTATGGTAGCCTTCTTGCATCCTCATTCCCTTCCTTCCTTGTTCATTGCTTCCTTCTCTCATATGATCCCATATCATCCTTTGACTCGCACTATGTGCACAAAGCCCTTTTAGATATTAGAATTCATTATCATCATGTGTTTTTAACATAAAAACATTTTTAACCACACATTCAATGATTGTAGGAACATCTAGCATCAGCCTTTGAAAAAATCTCTTTCTGCAACATTGTGTGAGTGAATGCAATTGACTGCAAATTCTATAACATAACCCCCTAGTATACTATCTGACAAAAAATCAATTTCTCAAGTAGTTGAGTTAGTTACCAAATTCATTTGTGTTACCAATTTAGGAGTCCAACTCTTTGGTGTTGTAGCACTAATACTTCATTTCTTCTCTATCAACCTCTCAAGCCACTTGGCCAGAATGTTTGGAAATTCACCAAAGAAACTTTGATGCAAATATGTGAACACATACATTTTATTCAATAGCTTGTCACTCATATGAGGGTTCTTGTTTTCTTGTCCCATGAATTCTCATTATTTTCATTCCAACCAGTTTTTAATATCCTTCTTAGTTGGCCTCCAAAAATTCCCCTTAGTCGCAATGTATTGGTCTCGTCAATGAAATAATTTCTTGTCTTAAAATGACCTGCGCATAGGTTGTAAGACCCAAGGTCCGGGTTAACTATGACCAATGGACCCATAAGGCATTGTACCTCTCAAAATCACCTAAGTGCATAGGTGAAGTCTCAACTGACGTATCTATTTGGGCTGCAAGAACCAGACTTTTGCAGTAGTTAGGGAAAGGGAGCAAGATACCCAAGTCAATGTTCCTTCGCTTAGCTTATGTATGTTCTCAATTATTACATATATTATCATAGTCATTTGTGAATATTGAAGAATAACCAATCCATAAAATAAAACTATTCAATGAAGCATCATTCATAAACACACATAGAGAAGTAAATAACACAAGATACAAGATTCTCTTGAAACTCTTTCTTTATTCATCTTGTCAACTTATTACATTCATGAATCTTGCATAATCTCAATATCACTGTTCAACCTCTCTCTCTTCAGATAGACCCATTCTCACCCCTCCCATTACATATTTATACCCAAAATAGAGAGATTAAATCCCTATTCTATCTATCTCAAAATATCCCATTACAGTGCATGGCATGGCCAACTTTAGCTACCTAGTTGTTTTCTTCTTTTGTTTTTCTCCCTTTATACAAATTTTATGGTGTTCTTCTATTTCTAGAAAGGTGTATTTTCATCCTTTGCACTTTCTGCTCTTGTTGTCTTTATTTATTCTTTTGTTTGTGTGTTGTCTTTGTCCTACACGCTTCCCTTTATTATACGCCCTTTCTCTTGCACACTTTCTTCCTGCTCAATTCTTATCTTATGGTATCCAGAGAATCCATCTGTAATCCAATAAGTTTCTTGACCTCCTACATTCTCCATTACTTCATTTGTGAATGGTGTTGGGAATGGATCATGTAAGTATGTGTCTTTCAACATCCTTGGGTCTAGATATATTATAATCATTCATGTATTCTTGTCCTGCACCACCATTGGGATAATCCACTTAGATTCTTCGACTAGTTCAATGATACTTTCATCTTGCATGCTCTCTATTTCATCCATGACCTTTTCCTTATACCTCAGTTTTAACATGTAAGGTCTTTTTCGTATTGGCTTAGCTCCAAGATTTAGTGGGATATTCATCTTGCCTAAGTCCCCCTCTATCCCCTTCATCTCTAAGAATGTGGTTGGAAATAAATCTTGATATTCTCACAATAATTCTACAACCTTCTAAATCTTGTCATCATTCCAATAATATCCTATCTACGTGAACTTAGGGTTTTCCATTGTCCCAATGTTTACCTTCTTCATATTGATAGAATGTTTGTAAACAATGGATGCAATATTTTTTCCTTCTATTTCTCTAATTCCTTTTATCTCAGGTCTTTTTACATTCCTAGGATCCTCATCCTCATATTCTTCCTTCATCACAATATAGCATTGCAATAGATTTTGGACAGTTATCTTGTCTTGATGGGAATTTCCTATGGGTTCTACTTCCATCATCTCTACCTCTGAGAATATATTTTCTCAAATGTCATATAGTGATTCCTTTATGGAAGGAGACTCGTGTTTAAAAATGAATGTGAATTCAAATCTTTAGAATAATTATTTTCAATTTGTTGTCTCCGTACACATCTCCAATTCTTTGGTATGGTATCCAACGTGTGTCTGAATATGTGCGTCCACTCTATTTAGAATATTGAACACCATAAATCCCTACAACTTTCCATGTGACCTACTGGGTCACTTTATCCTTTGTATTTCTGCGTAGTTTCTTCTTCCTTAGGGCCAAATATTATCCCCATTAGTGTACTACATTGTTCCTAGTCTTTCATTCCCTTTTTTTGTGCAACCAACCATATAGTTATAGTTTCTTTTAATACAATGTCCATATATAACAACCTTTTTTGTTGAGGTACCTATAACTCAAATTATTCTATAAATATTCGAATCTCAGTTATCCATCATAATTGGGTGGGTCACATAGCTCCATTCAAATCTAGCACAAATATCGTTTTATCCATGCACATCGTCTAGTTGACACTTCATGCATGAAATAATACTTCTCCAAATCACCACTCCATCCATTGTCGTATCGACATAATCCCCCATACGCACAATCATATTGTATAAGTGGTCAAAATAATTCCCTCTTGTTGGATATGTATATCACTTTCCTTCTGATGGGTCTAAAGGTCCAATGACTTTCAGATCCCCAACCTCGAATATCATCTCTCTCTTTTCCAGGTTAATAATTCCTTGTTTAACAAACACCCATTCCAATCCCATGAGTATTGGATACATTTTACTATCATCTACTATCTCAATAAATTCAAAGTTTTCCATTTTATGCACACCATCTATGTTCATAGGTACTCCTATGAGTCTCCCAATCAAGATTATCTTATGTTGATTTGTGAGACTTAATTTATAAGGGGTCCATACTAGCTCAAGTTCTCCCATCATCTCCCATGTCTACTTAGGTATCACATCCACATGAGATCCTAAGTCAAAAATAACATTATCCACATTGTACTCTTCCTACGCAGTACTTGGTTTACCATTCTTTGTGTGTTAGGGGTGTCCCTTCATTTTCTGCAGTGAATAATCATGTTATATAACATACTTAGTGTAGTTATATCCTTCATTGGTTCTACACAAATCCTTAAGAACTCCATTATTGTACTTACATGCGCACTTTACTTGTTTGGTCCAGCTGGATCTTCTATATGAGGTAGCGATGATGTTGATGCTCCCCCATTCAGTCCAAGTATTTCATTTATTGATCTAAGCTTTTGAAATTTCAAAACTTATTTCAAACTCTAAAATTTCACTTAGAATCTTGATCAACCTAATTTTGAAATCAATCATCATCATCAAATCGAAGTATTCCTCCTGCAAATAGTGTAATTATGGGTCCTAATTTTTGGATTTATCTCGACATCCAATTGAGCACTACTTTCAATCTATTCATACTCTTCAAAATTTCCCCTTCTATGTGAGCTCTTTTTAGTTTTTCTTTAATCCTTGTGAATTCGATCAAGTCATACCAAAATCTTTTGTAATCCCAATTATTGTCCCCAACTACTAAAATTGGTTCCCCTTTTCACTCATTCTCTTTTTCCTTTGCCTAATTTTTTTATCATCCCCAATTGTTAAATTAGGGCCTCTTTCTCACATTTTGGTGTAACCTTGGCCTAATTCTTGCAATGAGTCTTTATTACTTGAATCAAGTACTATGTCCTAGAACTCCTGTACAACTATGTCTTCATTTGGATATTAATCCCAATTTTGACATCCAAACTACTAACACCTAGATAATGCACAAATGCTCAAACTTAGTAAAATGGATAAAAATAAAGTATATCCCATTTTAAGTAAAAATATAAAAAATTAATTATTTAGATGAGATTATTGATCTATTGTTAAAAGTCAACCCATGTGCATCATGTTTTTTTCAATAACATGAAATAAACTTACATGAATACAAAGTTAATGAAACAACTAATAAATGGATTTGAATAATTAAAAGAAAACAAGGCTCAAACTGATAAAATATGTTGAACCCATGAATTAGCACGAGAGGCAATGAAGTTTGAATGGTAAAGAAAGGAGAAAAACCCCTTGGTGTAACTTAAGTATAGCAATAAAAAGAATCTATAAATTCAATAAGTGAATCAACATTTCAAAGGAGGAGTTATAACTAAAAGGAATTGAACCACAAGGTGGAAATAAAAACAGCTTGATGGAAAAGCTAACTACCCACAAAGTGAACCTGATAGTCAAGTAGATAGAATAAAAGTTATTATCTTTTCTCTCCCTCTCATGTATACATAATATAAACCCAATAAAGAAAATGTTTTTTTCTTGTGCACATATGTAGATTGTTCTATAAGATATTAATTAGGATAAGCCATTAATAGCCAGCTTTCTAGAGACTAGTTTTCCTGTACATTTGAGGTGGTACAACTTGAAACTCAAATAGGCTCAAGATAAAGTAGATATAGAGGTTCACCATGGTAAAAAAATACTCATTTCATGGGTTCTGATAGAAGGAACTACCCCTAAGGTGTTTCCTCCAGGAATAAATTATCTATTAATATGTCATTCATAAGGGGTAGGCTAAAAGACTCTCCCTCAAATGGTTGGTAAAGTTGGAAAATATTGATGTAATTATGATTCAAAAAAAATGGGGAAAGGAGACCCTTTTGTCCTTGACCTAAAGAATATCTAGAGTGGCTAGGATTTCTACGATTTGGATTTAGATGGTTTCTCTGGTGGCACAATTACTAGAATGAATACAAATATTACATTATTCAATTATTGTGTTGCATGATCATGTCTTTGTACATTATTCAATTAGGATTTCTACGCCAATCGTTACGACTGCAAGTGAAGCAAAAAGTGCAATTTAATTTTTACTTTTATTTTCTTAAAGAAGACAACAACGAAAACAATTGGACCAAAAAAGCTAATGATGAACACACGCATGCACATCAGGAAACAGACAACCACAACTCAACGCACTATCACAATGAGCAACTAGGCGAAAAATGTGTAAACAAAAGAAGGAAATGTGTACCCTCCCGATGAAAACATCACTACACCTACAAGCTAAGGAAAGCATCCAAAATCCCAACAGAATGGCCTCGGTGACCAGTACTAGAACCTCTATGGTGCAAAAACCAAATGCATAAAGGTGTTACAACCCAAACACCAACAACAACTAAAATGAACAACCGCCCACAACGGGTAGCACAGACTCCGACCAAGTTATCATTCACCTATATTCGTTTGGGTGTGTGATGATCACCTTATCGGGAATCATGTCGTTGCCATGTGATAGGTGTGACAAAAACCATGGTGTAAAAACATAATAGGAGCCTCAACACAAGATGAATTCGATGCTCTAGGAGATCAATTTAACTATCTAAACACCTAATGACTAACCCTAGCCCCCAATCGAAAAGTCAACAAGAGGACTATGACACAAAGATATTTGAAAACTATAACAGTCATTCAGCCAGGAACAATCCACAAGGGTAGACAGTTGGGAAAAACTGTCCTTCTCTCATCATTCATGAATAGAAAAGCAAGGCATTAGAATCTATAAGTCTACAAACATCGAAGTGATGATTGCCAATTCTTCTCCTGGCTGATTACTCAGGCATGGACTGATGATCTAGGGATGAGGATGAAAGATAAAGCACAATCTCTTCATAATAATCAATAAGACAAAATAGAACAGTCATAGTAATCAGGGATCAGGTTTCCAACCAAATCAATTCAAGCAACAAGTGTAACGCTATGATCACTTTAATTTCTCGATTAAAAATGATGAGTAAAACACTTTTATTTACACAATTAAAAGTAAAGAAATGAAATCACAAGAACAATATTTATCTACCATTCAAAATAAATGAAGGCATAGAATATCCCAAGATGACAACTCTGATTCATTGTCTCGCACACTCCTTCCAGCTCCCGCTTGTCAATCGATGTGACTTCACTAGTACCTCCCATCCAATTCTAGGAGTACTCTTCTTCCCCTTGAGACCCTTGAGCCGCAAACGGGCCACACACAATAAACCAAAGAACAGACAGAAACCATCTCACCTCACAAGGTCGAGCTACCACTTGTTACCCATGCTAGGTATCCCAACTCCCACAAGATAAGTCAGTCAAGACAAAAATTTTGCAGCGTAATGTTACGGATAAAATATCATCCGCATACTCCTCCTCCTCCATCATTTTTATCTTGTTTCTAAGTGATTTCTTTCCCAAATTCCCATTTAATTTAATTTGCATTATTTTAATTTAGAAAAAACTCCCCCTTACATATGTCACTCATCCCCCTAGTTGCACCAGAAATTAATTTCATTAATTATTTAATTACCCCCATTTCCCTCTCCCACCAAAAAACATTCCTAAAAACTCTCCTCAATGTCCCCATATTCCCTTACACATTTAAATGAGTTACGCCTTTACTAAATTCCTAGTTGAGTTCCTAATTAGAAAGTCCTTAAAGACAAGATTCCTTACTAAGTTAGTCATTTAGATTTTTCCTTATGTTTCCTCTTTTCATTATGTTTCCCTTTTTTCTCTTAGTTTCCTATTTCTTTTAAATTTCCCTCTTTTCTCGTTTTAACTAAAACTAAAACTAGCAAGTGTAGAAATCCACCCTTTTACCCCTTTTTTTTTTTTATTTAATAAAATTTAATTATCATATGAAAAAAAAAATCATTTCTCTTTTAAAATTTTAATCCCCCAAAGTAACTTGATTTTTAATAAATTAATTGAATTTCTTACACCCTTCTCGTCACATGTTTAATTAGGATTATTATTAAAAAAAAATTACCACAAGCATAACTTAGACCTAGATTTTAATTTCCTAGGCTCGACGACGTTTTTATTAGGGAAATTATTTTTAAATCGTACTTATTATGTCATTCATTTTAAGCCCGACTAGGTTTATTCACTTACCCATTAAAATCATGACGTTCCCTTCAGGACACACTAGGTGCCCCAGGGGTGCCACTCACCTTTTTCTATTTTCCTTGTGTGACATGACCTTTAGGATGCACAATGTGCTCCAAGGGTGCCACTCACCTCTTTCCATTTTCCTTGCGTGACATCCCCTTCAGGACGCACTACGTGCTCCTAGGGTGACTAGCCTCTTTCCATTTTCCTTGCACGATGTTCCCTTCAGGATGGACTTTGTGCTCCAAGGGTGCCACTCACCTCTTGAATGACTTGGTAAACATCTAAAACCCCCGTAGTCAATACTATGTTAGGTGATATTATGGGAGACTAAGGGCCTCTATGGAATAAGTCCCCTGCCTTATTTTGTGCCCCTTGGAATCATCATGAGCGACTGTCACAGTCTGCACACACGACATCGTGGGTCTTCTCAAACTAGTTAATCATTAACCTACAGTTTGAGCCACAATGAGAGTGCTAGTAGGTTGTGGCAGGGTTGTTGTCCACACCTCTCCCTCAAAGTCTTTGGTTGTCGTGAATGGTCCCTCTACTCCACATGTGAGTCTGGTTGGCAAGCTATCGTCAACCTATATCATCAAGAAATAATGTCAGCAATAATAATCAATCATCATAACATCTAATCAGATGTACATATGTAATATCAACAACAGTCAAACCCAATAATCCACTCCTTGACTCGATCCAGAGTCCAAGGGGTTTCATCGATTCCTCTGCATCCTCGAGCTCCAAAGTCCTGCACACTCAGGAGAACCCAGTCAATAGCACTTGTCTATGTAAACACACAAAATAACATATCCATAATGCCTCATAATCATAATCAAATGCCCAATATTATAATAATCTAGATCACTTGCAAGAAAGTGTCCTCAAATAATAAGTTCGCTCAGTGCATGCAAGAGAGGGATGTTACACTCAATGTGTAAGGACACTATTAGGGTAGGAAACAATTTTGGTACAATTTGATTTAATTAAATTGTTTAGTGGTGGATAATATCATTACTGAGGGGAAGTGAATATGACTGAGCATAGAGGAAGGTACCCGTTTCCTGGGAATATAGACTTGATCTAAAATCTTGTCAATGAAAAGAGTTATCCTCATAGGTTATTCTCAAGGAGTTATAGATTACCTCTACATTTTTATAAAGGCAGTGCTCCTCTTATTCTCACTTGGATGATGGTTATGTTATGGCTCTGAAGAAATGGTATTTCAGTTCATCAAACATTTAATTTTCGAGAGTGGAATAAGAAAATGGATCAACCAGGATGAAATATTTTATAGTAACATTTTACAGAAGAAAAAAACACGAATTTGTACAATCCAACATAACAATTTCCTATGTCATAACACATAAAGGAAGGGATTCAAAGGAAGATATTAGACGAAAGACAAATAAAACATAAAGTGTCATAAATAGTCATTTCCAAACAACTTTAGATGAAATTATACCATTGATATGCTAAGCATTTAAAGGAGACACATACTCAATATTTCATGATTTAATAAAAGTCAAAAACCACAAAAATCATGAGCTCCAAAATAGCTCTATGTGTATTTTAAATAAAACAATAGTTATAAATTTATCATTCAATATCAACTAAAATGTGCACAAAAATATACACTACATAATACTCATGACACCTAAATGAGAAAATATGAAGGGAAGTCATCCTATTGGATTAGGATCGAGCCCTTGTGGACCATATATTAAGTAAAGGCGACTTGGAAGACACAAGGAGACAGTAAAAAATTGGCCTCACAAATAAAACTTGGATGACAAGGATTATATCAAACCAAGAAAGAAGAAATATTAAAGGAAATTATTCAAAACCTATAATTGCAAGAATGGAAGAATGGAATGGTGGATTTAGTTCCTTCTCCATTGTTGTGATTCTTTAAATAAGAAGACACATAGAAAAAAGAATTGACATAATTGTTTCTTTACTCTTGAAGGTCACTATGGGTTAGCCAATATTAATAAGGCCTAGTAATAAGGAAGAATAAGTCAAATGTAAGAATACCTAATAGAATCTTCCACTTTTCTCTAGATTTTTCCTTTGGTAGATAGATTCAGTATAAATAGGAGTCGAGGGCATAAGAAGTTTTTGTCTTGAGAATTATTCTAATTGAGTGTTGCTCTACTGGAATTTCCCCCCTCTAAGTGGCAAGGGATATCATTTCCTATCAAAAAAGGTATTATTTTGGGTATATGGTTTCATATATTGTGTTGTTACACTGTCATTCTCTTTAGTATTTATGTTTTTTTATATTATAATAGATATGGTACGTTACAAGTGGTATCATAGAAATTTCCTTGGAATAAAATTGTGGATTATTTTTTTCAGGGTAGAGACATATTTAGACATATTAAATCTACAAAGATTTGTCATTCAGCGCATAAATCCACATTCGAGGAAATATACACGTAGGAAATAGAAGTTTAATTAAGCACATATTGTTGGCCACCCTTGTAACCCTTGTTGGTACCCCTTTGACTAGTAGTACATCCGACATCACCTGTATACCGATCAACCTAGATATCTTGGAGACCTTTGTAGATAAATTGATCAGTCACCTAACTATTATAGTGCAACATAGAACAACACTGAATAATATACTCTCTAGTACATGGGTAATCATGTAGTATGTCTAAGGGTATGATCTATCATTCTTAGCTAGTGCCCTAAGATAATGTGTTGAATACTTTTTCTTCACTCCTCACGTATATCAGACTGTTATAGGACATGAAAAACCCTTTTCTGTAGAAACCTGAAACACCCTAACCCTTGGGATGGAAAGAGAGAAGAAACAAAATAGATAATATCTACTATCATGCAACCTTGCCTCCTGCATTTGGGTTGTGAAATTACTACACATTTCATCTTGTTAAGAATTTGGCCAATTCGTCACTCTAGTCTTATTAAAATCAGAGAATAACTCCACCGGAGTTCAAAATAAAATTCTATATTTGTCTTGCACTATTATTGATACCTATCCCATTGTATTCCTCTCTTCACTTCGATCACAATCATACCTATCATTTTTCAGCAAAACATTTTCCCCATGGACCCATCCCCTTCCCAACACCTGTATTTGGAACTTACCACATTGAATTCCTATATTTTCACTAATTGTAGTTGTACCATTCACCCGTAACACATTTATTTGTTGTCCCACTTCCCCCCTGTCCCATCCCCATGACCCACATCCACAACCAATATTGGAAATAATGTCTCACTTCTTTGTAACAAGCTAATGAGAAAAATTGGATTGATATTTCTTCCATTATTTCCAGTATTGGAAACCTCAACTCCCATCTTGATCCACTCAAATAAATTCCCACATATATCACTCAATTGATCGACATGTTCCATAAATCTTAGGATGCAGTGAAAACTTTCACCACCTTATTTAAGCCCACCTAAAATCCCTTCTCTTCTTCCACACCTTATAACCCTAAATGTCTTGAATCCTCCCAGTCGACATCTTTTTCTTCCCACACCTTTTGCATGGAGGTGATATCTTTTTATGGTTCGGATCCCACAAGTTGGGGCACTCAAATGGAACACTATTTCTCTTTGTACAACATTACTGATTAGTTAGAAAAACTCTAGTATGATTTTCTCCATCTTGATATGGAGTGTTGGAAATGGTGGAAATGGATAAAAAATACTTGGCAAGGGTATGTGGCTTGGACATAGTTTGTTATAGATATTTATGTACGCTTTCACACTGACACACACTAGTTAGATGATTTAATCAAATTGAAACAATATGGCATAGTGGGAGACTTTATAGCTTCATTTGAGTTCTTTGATTTATGCACAGAGGGCATGTATGATGTTTTTTTGGGGGGAATGCTTTATTAGTGGCCTCAAGGATTAGATGTCTTCCCATGTCCTCATTACTCACCCTCAACGTTGGGTGGAAAATGCTAAAATATCTAAGGAAGAAAAACATTTTTTCTCTTCTCAAACCATAAAACCATCCTTTCTTCCCTCCCTAAACTAACCACTCCAACACCTCCTTCCATGCCACTTAAGATCTAGAAATTGACCCAGGAAGAATTGGTTCAACGTAAGTTGAAGGGCCTTTGTTATAATTGTGATAACACACATTTTTTGGGGTACAAGTTTAAGACACAAAATATTTGTATTCCCATCTTTGAGCATGTTTTGGAAGAAGCAGTTGAGGCCCCCCTGTGGTCATGTTATGAGAGCCAAGTGATATTACTACACCCTTCTACCCCCCAGAAGTTGAACTACTTGTTTCAATGAATTCTCTACTCCCTAAACCCTCAAGATAATTGGCTGCATTAAGCATCGTAAGGTCATCATCCTCACTGACAGTGGAAATAGCCATAATTTTATTCATCGATGCATTTCCCAAGAAAGTAATTTCTATATCCTGGAAGTCCAGAACTTTCAAATCATGATTACCAATGGAAGTTCCATGAAATGTAGGGGACGTTGTGAAAATTTGTCTCCAAATTGGTCAATACCACATAAAATCTCATATATTTTCTATCGACATGTGTGGTTGTGACATTGTTCTTGATGCAGAATGGTTACATAATATTGGTCCCATCCACATGGATTTTAAGGAATTAACCATGCAATTTCTCTAATAGGGACAACAATATAAGTTTGAAGGAATACTATCTAGATCCCCTAAAATCATCAGTTCCCATTGCTTTGAAAATATCCTCAAGGAATGTCATTTTGACATTATTTCACAACTCCATTCCATTCATGCCACTCAAAAACAATCTATGCATCCCGACCTATAATCCATCATCTCCAAACATAAAATTGTTTTTTTCCACTCCCCAAGGAATTCCCCCTTCCCTTAGTGTTCATGATCATTCCATTCCCATGGTCCCCAATAGCCTTCCTCCCAATTTTCTCCCTTACCATCATCCCTTTTCCCAGAAAAATGATATTGAGAAACTCTTTCAATAATTTCTCACCGCGGATGTTATCGATCCTAGTACCAAAACCTACTCTTCTCTTGTTGTCATGGTACTTAAGAAACAAGACTCTTGGTGCATGTGTCCTAAATTTCATTCCCTCAACAAACTCACCATCAATGAAAAATTTCCCATCCTTTTCATTAATGACCTCTTAGATGAGATAAGTTGTGCTCATTTCTTTACTAAAACTAATATTTATTATGGCTACCACTAGATATGTATGGAAGAGGTATAATTTTATAAGGCTTCCTTTTTAACTCATTAGGGCCACTATGAGTTCTTGTTCATTCCCTTTGGCTTGTGTAATTCTCCCTCCACTTTCAAGGGCCTCATTAGTCATGTGTTTTGTCCTTTTATTTGAAATATTTTCTTAGTTTTCTTTGATGATATTCTCATCTATATTAAAACATCGACAACCCATATTTCCCATGTGTATCAATTTCTTCATCTACTCTCTTAGCACCAAATTTTCCTCAAACAGTATAAATGTGATTTTGGAGCCAAAGAAGTGGAGTAATTGGGTCATATTGTTGGCGAGGATGGATTCAAGGCGGATTAGAAATTTGAAGCTATGAATTTTTAGCCTCATCCCTAAGAGATTGCATGGTTTTCTTGGTTTAACAGGATATTATCACAAGATTGCTAAGAATTATGGAAAAATTGAGGTGCCTCTCACTAATCTCCTTAAAAATAATTCTTTCATTTGGAATCCAACAATTTATCACTCCTTCCAAGCCTTGAAAGAGGCTATGTGCACTAGTCTTATCCTATCCCTTCATGACTTCAAAAATACCTTTGTGCTGGATTGTGATGTTTCAGGGAAACAAATTGGTGTTGTCCTTGTGCAATATGGTCGGTCTTTGGCCTTCACTAGAAAAAAATTGTCAGAGTGCCATTTGGGACATGTAATATATGAAAAGGAAATGATGGTCATTCTATATCTTGATGAACTGTGGAGCCCTTATTTATTGGGGAAACTCTTCCAAATTAAGACCGATCATCAGAGCCTCAATTATTTTCTAGAGAAATGAATTTCATCCTTGGAAAAAAACAATGGGTGGCCAAGATATTTGAATATAATTATGATATAATTTAAAAGAAATGAAAATACAATGTGTTTGTAGATTCTCATTCAAGAAAATATGAATATTAAGGGACCCTCTTTTCTCTATCCTTCATTGTTCCATATTGTCTCCATGTTGTTCACCAATAATGGATGCAAGATCCCAAACTGTTGCATATGATCCAACAATTGCAATACAATTCTCCAATTTCTCCAAATTACTCTTGACATAATGAAGATACTCGCTACAAAGGTCTCACAGATTTAAACAAATAGTTGCAACTTAAATCCATGGTGCTTTTTGACCTTAATGCTACACCCATAATTGGGCATTCTCGGTTTACCAAAACCTATGACAGATTGAAACGTTCTTTTTTCTTGGATGGTATAAAGTAGGATGCCCAAACCTTTAGGGATAAATATGATGTTTGTCAATGAAACAATGGATAAAGAGTCAAATCCCCTGGTACACTACAACCACTTCCAATTCCACCCTCTATTTGGAGGGATATTTCTATAGATTTCATTGTTGGCTTACCTAAATTGGGAAATAAATAAATCATCATGGTGGTTTCTTATCATATTTCCAAATATGTTCATTTCTATTCTCTTCAATGCCCATTCATTGCATCCACAATGATTCAAATTTTTGTGGATCATATCTTCAAGGTTCATGGCATGCCTCATTCCATTTTCTCTGACCATGATCCAACTTTCAAGGATAATTTTTGGTAACATTTGTTCAAGATATAGGGAACCAAATTTCATCTCAGCACAACCTACCAGCCCCATACTGATGGTCAAACATAATTTTTCAAAAATTGTTTGGAAACATATTTCAGTATTTTTGCATCTGCGAGGAAAAATAAGTGGGCTCAATGGTTACCCCTAGCTGAGACGTTGGTCGCTAAGCTGTAGTGAAAGTGGATCCTCTATAGAAGCCCCTATATTTTGGTGTATCTCTAGCTACTGTCTGATGTTGTTATGCATCAGATGACGCATGCCCTACTGGTCTCACTGGAGTCCTTCTCTGACCCCCACTGATAATCTCCTCCTCTGGTATGAGGGCCTTCTAGATGACAGCATGCAAGGTCTAGGGCATCATAATCATAACCTTTTCATGTATTCTGACATTAAAACCAAACAATAATTTTTTGACATTAAGTTTCTCGGTATTAAGGTGCAGATCATACCAACTCAACTCCATAAAACGGGCCTCGTACTCGAGCACCATACGAATTCCCTCTCGCAAGGCATTGAACTCATTAAGTTGATGCTAAATAAATTCCTCATATAGGTCCCTCTCTTGGAACCGTTCGTTGAATAGTTCCCATGACACATCTTCGATGACCATGTTCAGTTGCAGTAGGAGCGTCTTCCACCATAGAAGAGTTCTCCCCTTTATTTGAAAGACCGCCATGTGGACCTTCATGTTGGAGGTATAGTCGCGAAGTGAAAAGAACATTGTCATATTCTCCAACCATGCCTCGGTGGTTGTGCCATCCGGGGCACCAAAGAAATTAATAAATTTGACCTTCTCGACTTCACAGTGAATGCTACCAGTACCAACTGGAGTGCGTGGTGGACCCTCTTTTGGTATCGTTTCCCTGGCCTCATCTCTTTCCAAAGGGATGATCAGTGCCTCAAACATCTGCTGAAATGACCTCATTATCCCAACCACATCACCCATCACTATCTGATCCTACCCGACAACCATTTCTTCTCCCTAGGGGTTAGACCCCTCAGGCATGGATGCTTCTTGAGGCGTCACGCCTCCTACCCTAGCACCCCTTTGTCTGCCTCTGCAGTGTCCTCCAACCATGATTACCTGCACAAATACAAGTGAACTTAATTAGCAACATTATAATCAAATATTACATCAACTAAATCCATAGTGATCCCAAGTCATGGGTTCAACCCCATTCTGATACCATATCTAACAACCCCAATCATTATGACTACAAGCATAGAAAAAAGTGCAATTTTTTTTTTTTTTTAATCAGGAAGGAAATGACAACAACAGTTGGACCACAAAACCTGACGATGAACACATGCATGCAACTCAGGAAACAAGCAACCATGACTCAAATCACTGACACAATGAGAAAATGGGAAAAAAATGCATAAACCAAAGAAGGAAATGACTATCCGCTCAACACAAGCATGACAATGCCTACAAGATAAGGACAACATTCATAATCCTGACACAACAACATTGGAAACCAGTACTATAACATCTATGGTGCACAAACTAAACACATGAAAGTGTTACAACCCAAACATAAACAACAACAACAACGAACAATAGCCCACAACGGGTAGCACAAACTATGGCCAAGTTATCATTCACCTCTATTCGTTTGGGTGTGCAATGATCCCCGCATCAGGAATCATGTTGTTGCCATGTGATAGGTGTGACAAGAAACATGGCATAAGAACATAACTAGACCCTCAACACAATATGAATTCGACGTGCTAGGAAATCAATTTAACTATCTAAAACCTCATGACTAACCCTAGGCCCAAATCGACAAGTCAAGAAGATGACTATGATATAAGGAGATATGACTGCCATAACAGTCGTGCTTTACATTATATTCCTAGAACCACATAATTCATGCGTTCTGTAAACTTATCCTTCTTTACCCTTGATGGGATAACTACTTTCTTTGGTTTTCACTACAAAGGAGGATTAGTATAAGCACTTAACATGATCATTAATAACACTAGTGTAATGAGGAGCACAATGATGAGTTATGCCATGTTCACATAGTGAGAATTATATTCTCTAGCATGTACTGGTTATTTCCCGGTGACGCATTGCGTACCTCAATCTTTACATATTAAAATTTTTATTCAACAATAGCTCATTGTAACCAATTCCAATTTCAAATGTTAGAAATATATTCAACAATAGTTCATTGTAACTAAATCCAAATCCAAAATTTTATTGTGACTATATTCACAATTCCATTGTAACTATATTTTTCTCGGTGAGACAAATATCGATTTAACAATCACAAACAAGCATTAACTTTAAGTATTAAACATTAACTTTAACATTATCGATTTAACAATCTCATGTAAGCATTCACTTTAAATATTATTGAATTAAAAATCTCATGTAATCATTAACTTTAAACATCAAACATTAACTTTGAACACTATCGATTTAACAAACACATATATTGCTGCCCCTAAAAGGAAATATTTTCATAAACATAAAACACAGATATATAATCAACTGATAATGCAGATATAAAAATAATAACAATTAATGCAATTATAAATGTAATAAATTCGCAGTATAGGAATGGTAAGTTTTCAATCTAAAGCAATCACACTACAAAAATCAACAGTAATTGGAATCGCTGTCAAGAATCATTACATTTTTTGTTTGTTCTTTATCAATCAATTCACTCCATTTTAATATAATAATTTCACTATGTTTTTTATAAGAAATCACAGACAATACAAGGGTAAATTCGCAGTAAATAAAATGTTAAAATAACATTTAATAGATGGGTAAAAATAATGGTACACCATGAATTTTGTTGTCATGGAAGAGGTAAAATCGTAGGCTATTAAAGACTCAATTCTCAGCCAAAAGGTAGGTAAATTTGCAGTCAATACTAGTAATAATTAGAGTCTTGTCATTAAAGTGAACACAGACTTCTTAAAACAAACACAAGCACACCAATAACATCGCCATCAATGCACAACAAATTCGCAGTCTCTATATTTTTGGGCAGAGAATTTTCCAAATAAAAAGCAGGCACACACATAAAATTGCAGATAAAAATGTTAATGTTGTCCTATAAATCCATGAAACCACAGGGTAATAAATGAAGTGGTTGTGTAATACGATAATATAAAACTGTGGTTTTATATCGCCAAGTAAAATCAAGTTGGATGTTGGGTAAAATTCCCAGACAAACGAATTGAAAGATGGACTGTGCTAGGAGAAATTCGTGGTGGAAGAACACATAGATTTATACCCTCAAACGTTGGGATAGTGATGATCAACAAGAAGAGGTTAACAAGAGTAAGAAATAAAAATCACAGAGTAATGTTTCACAGTGGTAAGTAATACGACGCAGACATAGTCTTGGAAAAAAACACATACAAGTTATATCATTATCATTCTCAGTCAAGGAAAACAGGAAGTCTGGTTATTAGAACTTTGTCACAAACATTAAGGGGGGGGGTTGAATTCTACGGAGAAGGGATCGATGTCCAGATATAATAAATTGTAGTAATAAAAGTAATCACTTTCAACCATTACACAGTAACAAATGTCACCATGGCACATTAAAAGAAACTACAAATTGTTGTCAAACACAGAGCAATAAAAGAAAATAATGTTGTCATTCAAGTGGACAAAAATGTAGTCCATATATGATTTAAAGCACATAGATCATTAAGTTGTTTGGAGAGAGAGAATATAACAATATGTAGAGGTATTCAATCGCAAGAGGGTGCAAGACAATAATTCAGCTAGGAAGAGTCAACAGCGGTAGACGGATGGGAAAAACTATCCTTCTCTCATCATCCATGCACACAAAAATAGGGCATTAGAATGTATAGGTTTGTAAACAACGAAGTGACGATCGTCGATTCGACTCTTGGTCGACTGCTGAGGCATGGAATGATTATCTAGGGATAAGGAGGGAAGACACCGCACAATATCTTCATTATAATCAATAAAACAAAATAGAACAATCATAGAAATCAGGGATCGGGTTTCCAAGGAAATCAATTCAAGCAGAGAGTGTAAAGCATTGATGAGTTTAAGTTCTCAATTAAAAACACTGAGTAAAAAACTTTTCTTTACCCAATTTAAAGTACAAAAATGAAAGCGCAAGAATAATATTTATCTACCATTCAAAATAAATGCAAGCGTACCATAGCCCAAGGTGATAGCTCCGAGTCATTGTCCCACACGCTCTATCCAACTCCTGCTTGTCGACCGATGTGACTTCACCGGTACCTCCCAACCAACACTAGGGGTACTCTTCTTCCCCCTGAGGCCACCGAGCTGCAAAGGGGCCATGCACACTAAACTAAAGAACAAATACCAACCAGCTTGCCTCGCAAGTTTGAGCTACCACTCGTTACGCGAGCAAGGTATCCCCAGTCCCACAAGATAATTCACTCAAGACAAAAATTCTATAGCGTAACGTTATGTATCAAATATCATCCCCATACTCCTCCTCCTCCATCCTTTTTATAGGGTTTCTAAGTGATTTGTTTCCCAAATTCCCATTTAATTTAATGTTCATTAATTTAATTCAGAAAAACCTCTCCCGTACACATGTCACCCATCCCCCTAGTTGCACCATAAATTAATTTCATTAATTATTTAATTACTCCTATTTCCCTCTCCCACCAAAAATAATTCTTAAAAAGCTCCTTGGTGTCCCCATATTCCCTTACACATTTAAATGAATTACACCTTTACTAAATTCCTAGTTGAGTTCCTAATTAGAAAGTCCTTAAAGGTAAGATTCCTTACTAAGTTAGTCATTTAGGTTCTTCCTTACCTTTCCCCTTTTCTTTAAGTTTCCTCTTTTTCCCTTATTTTCCTATTTCTTTTGAATTTCCCTCTTTTACCATTTGAATTTCCACCCTTTTACCCCCCATGTTTTTATTTAATAAAATTTAATTATCATATGAAAAAAAAAACAATCATTTCCCTTTAAAAATTTTAATCCCCCAAAGTAATTTGATTTTAAATAAATAAATTTAATTTCTTAACCCCTTATGGTCACATGTTTAATTAGGATTATTACTATAAAAAAATTACCACAAGCATCACTGAGACCTAGATTTTAATTTCCTAGGCTGGGCGACATTTTTATTAGGGAAATTATTTTTAAAGCGTACTTGTTACGTCATTCATTTTAATTCTGACTAGGTTTATTCACTTACCTGTTGAAATCACGATGTGCCCTTCAGGATGGACTAGGTATTTCAAGGGTGCCACTTGTCTTTTTCTATTTTCCTTGCGCGACGTTTCCTTTAGGATGCACTACGTGCTCCAAGAGTGCCACTTGCCTCTTTCCATTTTCCTTGTGCGATGTGCCCTTCAAGATGCACTACCTGCTCCAAGGGTTCCAATTGCCTCTTTCCATTTTCCTTGCATGACGTGCCCTTCAAGATACACTATGTGCTCCAAGGGTTCCACACTCCTCTTAACTAACTTGGTAGACATCAAAAAAACATGGAGTCAATACTCTGTCAGGTAATCTTCTGGGAGAATAATCGCCTCTAAGGAATAAGGCCCTTACCTTATTGCACGCCCCTTAAAATCATCATGAGAAACTTTCGCAGTCTTCCCTCACGACATCGTGGGTCTTCTCGAACTAGGTAATTGTTAACCTATAGTTCGAGCCACAGTGGGAGTGCTAGTAGGTTTTGGCAAGGTTGTTATCCACACCTCTCCCTCAAAGTCTCTGGTTGTTGTGCATGACCCTTGTACTCCACATGTGACTCTGGTCGGCAAGATATCATCAGCCTGCATCATCAAAAAATCATGTCAGCAATAATAATCAATCATCATAACATCTAATCAGGTGTGCATATGTCATATAAAAAAAAATCAAACCCAATAGTCCACTCCCTGACTAGATCCAGAGTCCAAGGGATTTCATCGATGCCTCTACATCCTCGAGGTCCAAAGTCCTTCACACTCAAGAGAACCCATTCAATAGAACCTGTCTATGTAAACACACAAGATAACATATCTATAATGCCTCATAATCATAATCAAATGCCCAATAGTATAATAATCTGGATCACTTGCAAGAAAGCGTTCTCAAAGAATTAGTTCACTCAGTGCGTGCAAGAGAGGGATGTTACACTCAATGTGTATGGACCCTATTAGGGTATGAAACAATTTTGGTATAACTTGTTTTAATTAAATTTTTTAGTGGTGGATAATATCATTAATGGGGGGATATGAATATGGCGTTGAACATGGAGGAAATTTGGGGTACCCATTCCTGGGAATATAGACTTGATCTGAAATCATGTCAAGGAAAAGTGTTATCCTTATAAGGTATTCTCAAGGAGTTACAGATTCCCTCTACATTTTTATAAAGCTGGTTCTCCTCTTGTTCTCACTTGGATGATGGTTATTTTATGGCTTTGAAAAAATGGTCTTTTAGTTCATCAAACATTTAATGTTTGAGAGTGGAATAAGAAAAGGGATCAACCACGATGAAATATTTTATAGTAACATTTTTATAGAAGAAAAAAACATGAATTTGTACATTCCACGATAACAATTTCCTATGTCATAGCACATAAAGGAAGGCATTCAAAGGGAGATATTAGAAGAAATACAAATAAAACATAAAGTGTCATAAATAGTCTTTTCCAAACAACTTTAGATGAAATTATACCATTGATATGCTAAGCATTTAAAGGAGACACATACTCAATATATCATGATTTAATAAAAGTCAGAAACCACAAAAATCACGAGCTCCAAAATAGCTCTATGTGTAGTTTAAATAAAAAAATAGTTACAAATTTACCATTCAATATCAACTAAAATGTGCACAAAAATATACAGTACATAATACTCATGACACCTAAATGAGAAAATAGGAAACGAAGCCATCCTATTGGATTAGGGTCAAGCCCTTGTGGACTATATATTAAGTAAAGGCGACTTGGAAGACATGAGGAGATAGTAAAAAAATGGCCTCACAAATAAAACTTGGATGACAAGGATGGATTATATCAAACCAAGAAAGAATAAATATTAAAGGAAATACTTCAAAACCTATACTTACAAGAATGGAAGCATGGAATGGTAGATTTAGTTCCTTCTCCATTGTTGTGATTCTTTAAATAAGAATATACATAGAAAAAAGAATTGACATAATTGTTTCTTTACTCTTGAAGGTCATTATGGGTTAGCCAATATTAATAATGCCTAGTAATAAGGAAGAATAAGTCAAATGTAAGAATACCTAATAGAATGTTCCACTTCGAGAATATCTTTCTCTATATTGTTACTTTGGTAGATATATTTAGTATAAATAGGAGTCGAGCGCATAAGAAGTTTTTGTCTTGAGGATTATTCTAATTGAATGATGCTCTACTGGAAGTTGTCGCCTCTAAGAGGAAAGTGACATCATTTCCTATCAACAAAAGGATTATTTTGGTGATATGGTTTCATATATTGTGTTTTTCCACTATCATTCTCTTTAGTATTTATGGTTTTTTCTATTATAATAGATATGGTACCTTACAAGTGGTATCATAGTAAATTCCTTGGAATAAAATTGTGGATTATTTTTTTCAGAGTAGAGACGCATTTCGACACATTAAATCTACATAGATTTGTCATTCAGTGCATAAATCTGCAATCAGGGAAAACTACATGTAGGAAATAGAAGTGGTACTTCAGAACATATTGTTGGTCACCCTTGTAAACCTTGTTGGTACCCCTTCGAGTGGTAGTACATCAGACATCACATGTATACCAATCGACCTAGATATCTTGAATACATTTGTAGATAAATTAATTGGTTGCCTAACTGCTATAGTGAAACCAAGAACAACACTCAAGAACATACTCTCTAGTACATGGCTAATCAAGTAGTATGGATAAGGCTATGATCTATCCTTCTTAGTTGGTGCCCTGATATATTGTGCTGAGTACTCTTGTTTGACTCCTCACGTATATCATACTATTATAGGACATGAAAAACCCTTGTCTGTAGAAACTTGAAACACCATAACCCTTGTGATGGAAATATAGAAGAAACCAAATAAATAAGATCTACTATCATGCAACCTTGGCTCCTACATTTGGGTTGTGAAATTACTACACATTTCATCCTGTTAAGAATTTTTCCAATTCGTCACTCTAGTCCTATTAAAATCAAAGTATAAATCCACCGGAGTTCAAAATAAAATTCTAGATTTTTCTTGCACTATTATTGATACATATACCATTGGATTCCTCTCTTCACTTTGATCACAATCATACCTATCATTTTTCAGCAAAAAAATTTCCCCACGTACCTAGCCCCTTCCCAACACCCGTACTTGGAACCTATCACATTGAATTCCTCTATTTTCACTAATTGTAGTTATACCATTCACCTGTAAACCATTTCTTTGTAGTCCCACTTCCCCCCTGTCCCATCCCCATGGCCCACACCCACAACCAATATTGGAAATAACGTCTTACTTCCTTGGAAAAAGATATTGAGAAAAATTGGATTGATATTTCTTCCATTACTTCAAGTATTACTAACCTCAACTCCTGTCTTAATCCACTCAAATAAATTCCCACATCTATCAATCAATTGATCGACACGTGCCATGAATCCTAGAATGCAGTGAAAAATTTCACCTCCTTGTTCAAGCCCACCCAAAAGCCCTTCTCTTATTCCACACCTTATAACCCTAAAGGTATTGAATCCTCCTAGTCCACATCTTTTCCTTCCCACCCCTTTTGCATGGAGGTGAACAAATTTTATGGTTCGGATCCCATAGGTTGGGTCACTCAAATGAAACACTAATTCTCTTTGTATGACATTACTAATTAGTTGGCCAAACTCTAGTATGTTTTTCTCCATCTAGATATGGAGTGTTGGAAATGGTGGAAATGGAGAAAAAATGCTCACCAAGGGTATGTGTCTTGGACACAATTTGTTAGAAATATTTATGTATGCTTTCACAATGACACACACTAGTTAGGTCATTTAGGCAAGTTGAAACAACATGGCATAGTGGGAGACTTTACAGCTTCATTTAAGTTCTTGGATTTATGCACAGAGGGCATGTCTGATTTTTTTGTTGGGGAATGATTTATCAGTGGCCTAAAGGATGAGATGTCTTCCCATGTCCTCATGACTCACCCTTAGAGGTGGGTGGAAAATGCTAAAATATATAAGGAAGAAAAACATGTTGTCTCTTCTCCAACCATAAAACCATCCTTTCTTCCCTCTGTAAACTGAGCATTCCAACCCCTCTTTCCATGCCACTTAAGATCTAGAAATTGTCCCAGGAAGAAATGGTTCAATGTAAGTTGAAGGGCCTCTGTTATAATTGTAATAACACATATTTTATGGGGTACAAGTGTAAGGATCAAAACATTTTTATTCCCATATCTGAGGATGTCTTGGAATAAGTAGTTGAGGTGCCCCCGTGGTCTAGTTATGAGAGACAAGTTATATTACTCCACACTTGGACCCCCCCAAAATTGAGCTAGTCATTTCATTGAATTCTCTCACTGGATTCTCTACTCCCTAAACCCTCAAGATAATTGGCTACATTAAGCATATTAAGGTCATCATCCTCATTGACATTGAAAATACCAATAATTTCATTCATCAATGCATTTCCCAAGAAACTAATTTCTATATCTTGGAAGTCTAGAAATTTCAAATTATGATTACCAATGGAGTTTCCATGAAATGTAGGGGGCGTCGTGAAAATGTGTGTCTCCAAATTGGTCAGTACCTCATAACATATCATATGTTTTTTATTGACATGTGTGGTTGTGACATTGTGCTTGATGCAAAATGGTTACAAAATATTGGTCCCATCCACATGGATTTTAAGGAATTAACCATGCAATTTTTCCAATAGGGCCAATAATATAAGTTCAAAGGAATAATCTCTACCTCCCTTGAAATCATCAGTTCCTATCTCTTTGAAAATCTCCTCAATGAATTTCATTTCGACATTATTTCACAACTCCATTCCATTCATGCCACTTAGACACCATCTATGAATCTTGACCTCTAATTCATCATCTCCAAACATCAAAATGTTTTTTCCACTCCCCAAGGAATTCTCCCTTCCCTTGGTGTTCATGATCATTCCATTCACATGGTCCCCAGTAGCCTTCCTCCCAATTTTCTCCCTTACCATCATCCCTTTTCCCAGAAAAATGAAATTGAGAAAATTGTTCAATAATTGCTCACTGCGAATGTTATCGATCACAGTACCAAACCCTACTCTTATCCTGTTGTCATGGTACTTAAGAAACAAGGATCTTGGCACATGTGTCCTAACTTTAACTCCCTCAACAAACTCACCATTAAAGAAAAGTCTCCCATCCTTGTCATTGATGACCTCTTAGATGAATTAAGTTGTGCCCAATTCTTTCCTAAAGTTGATATTTGTTATGGCTACCACTAGATATGTATGAAAGAGGTAGAAATTTATAAGGATTCCTTTTAAACACATCAAGGCCACTATGAGTTTTTTTTCATGCCCTTTGGCTTGTGTAATTCTCCCTCCACTTTCAAGGGCCTCATTAATCATGTCTTTTATCCCTTTATTTGAAATATTTTCTTAGTTTTATTTGATGATATTCTCATCTATAGTAAAACATGGAAAACCCATCTTTCCCATGTGTATCAAGTTCTTCATCTACTATCTTAGCACCAACATTTCCTCAAACAATCTAAATGTGATTTTGGAGCCAAAGAAGTGGAGTACTTGGGCCATATTGTTAGCAAGGATGGATTCAAGGTGGGTCCTAAGAAATTTGAAGCTATGAATGTTTGGCCTCCTCCCAAAAATATTAAGAGCTTTCATGGTTTTCTAAGTTTAACATGATATTATCACAAGTTTGCTAAGAATTATTGAAATGTTGAGGCGCCTCTCACTACTCTCCTTAAAAATAATGCTTTGATTTGGAATCCAATAACAGATCAATCATTCCAAGCCTTGAAAGAGGCTATGTGCACTACTCTTATCATGGCCCTTCATGAATTCAAAAAGACCTTTGTCCTGGAATGTCACGTTTCAAGGAAACGAATTGGTGTTGTCCTTATGCAACATGGTCGACCTTTAACCTTCACTAGAAAACAATTGTCGGGGTTCCATTTGGGACAAGTAATATATGAAAAGGAAATGATCATCATTCTACATGTTCAGGATCTATGAATCCCTTATCTATTGGGGAAAATATTCAAAATTAAGACCGATCATCAGAGCCTCAATTATTTTCTAGAGAAATGAATTTCATCCCCGAAGAAGAAAAAATGGTTGACCATGATATTTGGATATGATTATGATATAATTTACAAGAAATGAAAATACAATGTGGTTGTATATTCTCATTCAAGGAAGTGTGAATATGAAGGGACCCTCTTTTCTCTATCCTTCATTGTTCCATATTGGCTCCAAGTTGTTTGCCAATAATGGATGCAAGATCCCAAACTATTGCATATGATCCAACAATTTCAATACAATTCTCCAGTTTCTCCAAAGTACTCTTGACATAATGAATATTTTCACTACCAAGGTCTCATGGATTTAAACAAACAGTTGCAACTTAAATCCATGGTGCTTTTTAACCTTCATGCTACACACATAGTTGGGCATTCTTGGATTACCAAACCCTATGACAGGTTGAAGCGTTCTTTTTTCTTGGATGGTATAAAGAAGTATGTTTGAACCTTTGGGAATAAATATCATGTTTGTCAATGAAACAATGCATAAAGAGTTAAATACCCTATCACACTTGTTGTTCCAGATTTTGTGTTTTAAGGCTATAAAACACACCGTCTAGGCATCCAAATATGATAATACTTTTAAAACAAAGAAACCGAGAAAACTAGATCAGATTCAGTTTCTCAACTGTCTATGTCTTGCTTCTCATTGTTCCTGGATAGTTATGTCACATTCAATCGCTGCCCACGATCGTTCTAACTCAGTTCTATTAGTTTCAGTTTGTAAGACAGTGTTAAATAGATTTAATGCAATGCTTGTTTGATCTTGTAGACCAGGTTCTACGTTGGGTTGTCTACGGTTAGGAACTATCATGGGTGATAGGGTTTTATATGTTTGTTAAATGGTTTTTTAAAGATTGATTACTTCAGACTTTCGGAGAATATGTTAATGAAACAACTTTAAAACCTAGAATAGAAAAAATAAAGACGCAATCAAGGTCGTTTCCTGGTTTGTGACAATTTTGAAATTGCAAACAGCGAAACACAACAGAAAGAAATATAAGGCTTTAATCTGGAAATAATCCTATATTTCTGTTAACAATAATGAAAGATACACATGATTTCTAACAAAAGAAAATATTAAGGAACAAAAGGTTACAGGTCTTAAAATTGCTAAAGCAATCTCAGAGGAAAAATTGTAACACATTCAACATCCAAACCAATCTAATACCATAAACAACAATTGCCTATAATTTCAAATTGATTTATTTTCTAGAAACATACATTAAGAGGAATATTTAACAGATGGAATTAGACAAGGGAAGAAACATAGTCACGAATTGCAGGATTTAGAATCTTGTTGCGAATTTAAATCTGATAAACTTTAAAACTGGTAGTACAATAATCGGCCTTCTCCCAAAATTTCTGAAGCCCCGTTTTAGCTTCTCGAAATTATATTTATACATTTCTGTCCAAAATTTCCATTGGTAACTAACCAACTTCCTAATCTTTCGGTTGCATAAACTATTGTCAACCGTTTATAATTTATTACAAAATACTAAAAATAGAAATATGTACAAAGTTTTAATTCTGAATCGAAGAACTTTCTTTATCTGCTTCAGATTCTTGAACGTGTTTCTCTAAAAAGTTCACTAAGGCCTTAGGAGCCTCAGGTATCTCATTTGCTTCGAATGAGAAGAAAATTCTTTGTAGTCCTGGCAACTGGTTTGCAATTGTTTTCTCTGTAGACTTAACTTTTTCCAATTTTGAACTAGAGGCTATCATTAGCTTCTCGATTTCTTCCATATTGACCATTTTGATATTTGAGATTTCATATTTCTTCTCTTCGAATTCCTCTTTTGCCTTCAGTTCATACCTGTTAATATCAATTTCTCCTAATGAATCGGATAAGCCATCTGTCCTGATATGTGTTGACTCTTTTTAAATGAAATCAAAAATCTTTTGGCAATCTACATTGACATTTTTTGTAATCCTTTTATAACCTTCCAAGTTTGTTTCCCAAACCTTTATCATTGCATCTCCTTTCAACTACTCTGAAGTGGACAATTTCTGTGATTTTCCAATTTCTTCCTTCTGTAAAGCAGTCATTATCTTTTGGAAAGAATTTCTTACCTCTTTAACTTCCCTTTCTTTTTGCATTGCCTTGTCCATAGATCTCTTTGACTCTTGAAAATAACTCTGGATGATTTCCAGATTACAAAATACCTTTTTTTGTTCTTCCTTAATATTAGCGTATATCTCTGATGCTTTATTCTTGAACTGATCTATTCCAATCACTTGATTGGTAATTGAAATGATTTTGTCTTGCAGAGATTTATTTTCATTTCCCAGTGCTTGCACTTGTTCTTGGGTGGTTTGAATCATATGTTTTGCTTCAGTTAAATTTTCATTTAACTTTTGAATTTCCTGGATATCTTTGAGCCTGGCTTGCTCAAGGCCTTTTTGTATTCCCCAGCCGATTATTTTTTCATTTTCTTTCAACCTGTCCTGTAGCTGTGTAATTTCATGATCTTTCTGTTCCATCATAGTGATTAAATTTCCTACAGAGTACATATTGGCCGATGCTATGGCCCCCATAGTCCCCGCTAACTCTGTAGAAAATTCACTTTCTTTTATCTTTTTTCCATCAATAATAATTTTGTGTTTTTTAACTGTTCTTTCTCCTACAGGATGTAATTCTTGTTTCAACACAGCTCTCCATTTTTTGCTGAAAAAATAATTTGATGAAGGTATTTCATCTCTGCTAATTGGTTCTAAGTCACTCATGTATAGAACTCCTTCATGAGGATTCCCAAAAGTAGCTTGTAGTGGGGTTAATGCTGTAATGGGACTCCCAAGTTCCTGTGAAGCTCTTCCCCCAACTGTTTCTGGAATATCATCAAGGTTTATTGGATTTGTCTCTGCTCCTTTTCCTTTTTCTGTTTTTGTTTCCTTGATCTGGGAACTTTCTGGATTCTGAGGAGGAATCTTAGAATCTTTCAATTTACCTTTAACACTTGTATCATACTGAATAATGGTTTCAAAACTTGGAGGAATGGTTTCTGGCACTTGCTCTGATGTTGACACTTTGCCCTGCAAAATCTTTGGTAAACACTGTCTTTTATTTCTTTGAAAGGATGAAAACCCCACCTGTGCATCAGGTGACAAGGTTTGCACTCTTCTCTGAACTTCCTCATATGACTTAGCATTTCTGAAAATATCATCATAAAATGAATCTTCATGTTCATATGCTTTCAATCCACATTGTGTAACATGTAGATTGATAATTTGATATGGATCATGTTTCCTGTGTTCTATATCCACTAATTTTACTTCACTCAATGATTCCTCTTCTGACTTAGAATGAACAAAGTTTAATAAAGCAAATTTCCCTAGATAAACGGGAAAAGACAGCCATGACTTCTTCTGCTGATATTTTAGTTCTAGTCCAATACCACCATTTACCAACTGATGAGCCACTTCTATGCAAATTAACCTATCTGGGAGTATCTTTGGGAGTGCATGTGGTGGAATAGAACATCCATAAACCCTAACATATGAGACATTTTCTTCAATGAACCAAGCAACCATTGTTTTGAGGTTTTCTATTATGGTATTGGAAATAGGAGGAGGTTCGCATCCGAAGAACATTATGTGTAGAGGAATAATGACATAATGACATACCTCATAAAAATTATCTTTGGCATTTTCTTCCCACATAGCTGAATGGTACTTATGGACAGGCTCTGTACAAGAATCATTCCAACTCCAATTCAATAATGGGAATGGATTCCTAAAGCAAATAACATCCATTATATAAGCCGACATATAAAAGGCCACTGACTGTCCCTTTGCCCTAGCTGTTTTGTAGTTTATAACTTCTGAGGCAATATTATCTGATAATATTTTATGCCAATTGAAACTACTCCCTTCTGAAACTTCTTCTAAGAATGGTGTCCAGTCTGCATTGAAATGAAAAGGATCTTTTCTTCCAAAGAGTCTACATAACATCATTCCTAAATACACCATGTATTCATTTAGGGAAGCTGTGGCATAAATTCCATGTTCATTAGCTCTAAACTTGTTCTCATCTCTTGCCCATCCTTTAATCATATCAAGGTATGTTTGGCCACCTTCTACACATTCTTTTTGTTGAAAAGCAGCTACAAACTCTTTATTAAAAGTGTGCCTATAATTGGGTGATAATTTATACATTACTTTGATATGTTCGAGCCTAAATGAGCCAATGATCGCTCCTTGCTCATTCAAGATACTCCTTGTCAGAACGTCCACCTTATCCAGTGCCCAAGTAACCATATTTGTATATGAAACCAGTCTCGGGCATGCAACAACTTTATGGAGACGAGTCTCGGCAATATCTCGGAGATGATTTTCCCCACCATCATCCGAATATGAAAGTTCATCTTCCATTTTCTCTGCAATTGCAGCCCATGATTTAACATTGTGTACTACTCCAGCTGCAGTAGTGTCTGAAATGATATCGCCTTCAGGTCTTCGGTTTTCTTTGAAGCCTTTTTGGGTGCCATAATTGTATGTTCACCAGCTCTGTGTTCAGTACCTCAACAGCAGGATTCCAGAGAGAACAAAACTGCCAATGGTGGAGCAGCCCAAAAGAAGAGGAAAAACTCTGTGTTCACTTGTATACCTGTAGCAGAGCAGAATTCAACTTCGAAATAATGTAAACGTTTCAAAAATTATTTCTAATATATTGTAAAATCCTTGAGATTTTTTCATCTGTTATGAAATAAATGTAAAAGATATGCACGATAATATGCATTTAATATTTGTACCTGAGTTCTTCCTATGTTTTTCAAATATGATAGAAACTTACCAATTTAAATATTTATCGCATTAATGATCATTTATTGAAAGTTTAAAACCTTAAACTTTGTTTCAAAAAAGCGATTAATTAACGTTAATTTTGATTTGAATTGCAAACACTTTCATCGGGGTTTCGGAACTTTCAATGTTAAGGAAATAAGTCATCGTAAAACCCCGACCGCCGAAATAGCGATGTATTATTTAGTTAGAACCCTATTATTATCTTAATTAATCGAGATTAGTTTTTCGGGATTTCGTTAATCAAGAACTTGGAAATCGGGAAATCGGGAATCGGGGAAATGGAAAATTCAATGATATGAAAATTGTTGTTCGCAAAATCGTGAATCACGATTTCCCGATATGATTAGTTTCTCTTAATTATGTTTAACAGTAGTTGGATTAATTTCAAACCTCACTTAATAATTAATTGAAATCAGGGATCGGGAAATCGGGGAATATGATGACAATTTTCTTTGTTCTCTCAAAACCACGAATCACGATTTCCCGATGAGATTAACTTAAAGTTAAAACCCTTTTTTGATGTGATTTAAGTAAATGATGAATTAATCATTAATTAATGTATCGGTAAATCGGGGATCGGGATTTCGTTATTTGATTTGTTTTAAACATTGTTATTTCGAAACTCTGAATCGCGATATCCCGATGTGAATTTAACATTTTTAAAGTTTTAACATTACTGTTCATTTGTAAAAGCATTTGGGACGTACGTTCGTTTAGATTTTAGATCATTCTTTGTCCAAAAATAATTAATTAAAGGCATCGTGAATTTATCAGTAAGGAAAAGTTAGTTTTAAGAAATTTATATAATGCAAAGACTTCAAAGATACAAAATTTTTATCCTTAAGATCAAAAATTCAAGGTTTGTTTCAACATAGGCTCCAACTAGGGACCTTGTCTCCCTGCGGGATGAGGAGAACATGCAGACTCAGTGCCTACATTGGGTAATGGGGTTAAAAGTTTATCGCTGATAAATTGTTCAAATAATAAGAAAAATTACACGAATCAGCCTCTGAATTTTTTTTTTCATAACTTATCGTTTGTTGAAATTCAGTTATGGTCTTCTTCAAAATTTTCCTTCTCATTCAAAAATTGATTTAGTATTGAGATGTTTAAAACAATCTTTAGAGGCTCAACATATTATTGAACATTCTATCTTGCATCAATCGAAAGAGAGTTCATCAATTTTAAAACTGGGAAGCTCCATTTGACTTAAGACGAATATCCAATTTTTGAAACAATGATAACTAGAATAGATTATAGATAAGTGTGACACCCTTACAGATACCTCAGACATTGCTTCACTACCAGCAGGCCTGTTCAGTACCCCGATGAAGTTATCTGTCCCTTTTTACTGAATTTCCTTTCACCGCTTCGAGCGCTAAGTTTATGTTTAGACATTGATTCACTGCCAGCAGGCCTGTTCAGTACCCCGGTGAAGTTATCTATTTTATATTTTCATACGAGGGAAATCATTTAGATGAATTTCCTTTCATCGTCTGTTAGACTAGATGGGGGCAATCAATTATGAATTTCCTTTCACCATCTGTCTTATATTTAGCTCAGAATTATGAAGCGGGGGCAATCAGTGATATTTAATATATCAGGGTTGGTGATCTGTGTAAAATTTTATAATCCAGGTCTGTCAACTCGTTTTGATTATTCTAGGTCAATGTTTCTCAACCTTCAAAACTTCCTAAGTCAGTAGAGAAAAAGGGAAAACAATTTCAAGGGATTTTCTTTTGAGCAAGCTAAAAAGTTCAGACAATTTGTTAAACAACTTAAGATATACAGATTTAATCTCAAACTTAACCATTTTTAGTCAGAGAGAAAAAGATGTATATTGACCTATCTGAACTCAATCAGTTGATAAATTTCCAATTTAATACAAAATCTCTTCAACTTTCAGGTACATGGCCCAACCTTCAAACTTTACTTCAGAATGCTCTTATATTAATTTGTCGAACTTATGTACAAAACATGCCAAAGGTATGAATTTACCAATTTGATATATAACTTCACAGGAAAGCAGGGCATTCAGTCTTATGTCTTCGAAGATACGAAGATTAGACAGGCTCCTGGCCAACTGCTCGGGAAGAAACTATCTCAAAGACACAAAACTATTTTTCTTTATATTTTTATGATTTTACAAACTTTTATTTTTGACATATTATATATATATATATATATATATATATATATATATATATATATATATATATATATATAT
>ML777876.1:575297-588498 GCA_009831015.1 Picea engelmannii
ATTCCATGTAATGTTTTAAGAATCGTGCATTAACAGGAGAATTTAGGATCTTACCATCTAGATTTTCCAGTAGAAAAGAGTTGTTACCTTCAGAAGATGATATTTTAAAGGGTCCATACTAGATGTGATCAAATTTACCGTTTGTACTCGAATCTTCCTTTCGAGCATCCCACCTTAGGACAAGATCTCCTCGAAGAAAGTTTCTATTCTTCGCCTTGCGATCAAATAACAACTTCATATTATCCTGGTACCTCTGTATCTTTTCATCTATTACATCCCTGTGCTGTTGGACTTCAATTAATTGATTTATTCTTCTGGTAAGAGGATTTGGCTCTTCTTTCCCGTCCTACCACAACTTCATTACAGGAAGTGCTAAGTTTATGGGTAATACCACATCTGTACCATAAACCATCTGAAATGGTGAAGTACCAATATATTTCTTCGTTCCTATTCGATTTTCCCATAAAACATACTTTAAATGTAAGTGCCAAGATTTTTTGTTTTCCTTTAAGAATTTCTTAATTATGTTGATCAAACTTTTATTAGAAGATTCGGCCAAACCGTTTCCTTGTGGATAATATGCTGTAGAATGTCCTAGTACAATGTTATATTTTTGACAAAAACTGATCATTGCCATTGGCTTGAAAGCTTGAGCATTATCTGTTACTATTTTTCTAGGACATCCAAATCTGGCCAATATATTCTCTTCCAAAAATTCGATAACCATTGAGTCAGTAGCTTTCCTGGTAGGAATGGCTTCCACCCACTTAGCGAAATAATCTATGGAAGTGAGAATCCATCTATGTTGGGCGCTTGAATGTGGATTTATCTCACCTATGAAATCAAGCCCCCATTGCTGGAAAGGTGCTTCTGTTTTGACTGGAACTAACGGCATAGCTAGTAACTTCCATTTCCCAGTGAAAAATTGACAAGGGTTACAAGCCCTTACCTTAGCATTTACATCAAGGAACAACTTGGGCCAATAATAACCAGCCCTTAAAATTTTGTATGTTGTTTCTCTCCAGGCGTGATGTCCTCCACAGACCCCTTCATGAAGCTGACTGATGACTTCCTCTGTCTCTGATTCAACCAAGCAGACTAAGAGGAAACCAAGTGGATCTTTCCAGTATAACTTTTTATCAGAAATGCAATATTTAACTGCATGCAATTTCAATGTTCTATCTTTGGAAGCTGATAATTCATTAGGACATTTCAAAGTTAAAAGATATGTTACTATATCTTTATACCAATCAGATGAAATTAATTTTTCCTCGATCTTGTTTTCAATTATTTGATCATTGATTTCATTCATATCTATCCATTCTTCTTCCTCTTCAGTGTTGTTCATTCCAAGAGCCCGAAAATTAGATTCAGCTAGCAGTCTAGCTAAACCCTGTCCTTTAAATAATTTGGTTAGCTTCACCTCCAAGTCAAATTCCTGTATTTTTGCAAGCCATCTACCCTTCTTACCGTCACTGTCTGCTTGTACTAAGATATCCTTTACAACGCTGGTAGGTACATATGCAATGATTTTGGAATGTAATACATACGTTCTAAACGCCTTGAGTGCTTTAACCATTGCGTAAGCTTGTTTCTCCATTATATTGTATTTAAGCTCATCATCGCGAAGGCTCTTACTGAAAAAGGCGATGGGTTGCTCATAACCCTCCTCATTCTTTTGTAGGAGAACAACAACCAATGTATGTTCTGAAGCGAATGAAAAGATGAAGAACTCCTTAAGATAATCTGGACTTGCTAGTACCGGAGCTTCTCTTATAACTTTTTTAATGTGATCAAAAGATGTCCTTGCTTCTGTCGTCCACTTAACTTCTCTGCTTTTCCTGATCATATATGTTATTAGTTTAACAATTTCAACAAAATTAGGAACGAATCTCCTCAAAAAATTTATTTTTCCTAAAAAAGATTGAATCTCTTTAACATTTCTAGGAATAGCTAAAGTTTCTATGGCCTCTACTCTTTTCGGATCAATTCTTATACCATCTCGGGATACTATATGACCTAACAATTTGCCCTCCTGCATTGCGAAATGAGATTTTTTTGGATTTAATGAAAGACCATACTTACGACATTTTTCAAAAGTTTGTTTTAAATGATCTTCATCTGATTTTGAAAACACAGTAAGGTCATCCAGATATATAACTACAAACTTATCTCTTTCACCAACAAAGGCAATATCCATTGCTCGTTGAAATGTGGCTCCTGCATTCATTAATCCAAATGGCATTTTATCATACATAAAAGTACCCCAAGGAGTGGTGAATGYAGTCTTTTCYTTRTYAGATTCACAARMAACARTTTGGTTATATCCTGAAAAGCCATCAACCATGGACATYCTAGTGGCYCCTRCTACYTTTTCCAGYAYGTGATCCATTYTTKGTAGRGGGTAGTTGTCTTTAAGAGRAKATTTRTTTAAATTTYKAAAGTCAACACATAATCTAATCTCTCCATTTTTCTTTCTCACTGGTACTAAATTGGMAACCCAATCAGAATATCTYAAAGGAACGATAATTTTAGCATCCAAAAGTTTTTTAACTTCTTTCTCAATGACAGGTAATAAGATTGGATTAAACTGTCTAAGTTTTTGCTTGAAGGGTTTTACACCTGGTTTAAGTGGTATTTTGTGTTCTATCACCGAGGTGTCATAAGTTTTCAAATCTTCATAAGACCATGAAAACACGTCTTTATATTTTTTTAATAACTCTGTATATTTATTTTTATTTTCTTCTGTCAAAAATTTAGATAATTTGACCATTTTAGGATTATTTACAGTTCCTATGTTATAGTCTTCAACCTCTTATGGTTGAGGTTGCAGAGTGGTTTTAGAAGGAATATCGTCTTTATTGAAGAGTCTTTCTAAAGGTATCAGACCTTTAGGGATTTGATTATTTTTTAAAACAAGCATCCGGTGATCAACTATTTTATCATGAAATTCTTTTTCTCCTTCACCTTCCTGCATGATCCAAAAAGGATCATGTTGATTCTCCTGATCATTGTATATTTCTGAAAATTCATCTACAGATTCGAGAAACTTGCTAAGTTGTTCATCATCTTCAAAAACTTGCCAATGTTGTACATTATCAGGTATGGAAGGTCGATGTCTCATTTAAATATGGTATTTTAAATTAAAAGACGTTGGAGGGTCAAATTTTGAAGCAGCTTTGGCTAAGGCATCGGCCTGTTGGTTTTCTGATCTAGGGACAAAATGGAAATTCACAGAAGTGAAGAAATTCTCAACTAGATCCCATACACAGTTTCTATAAGTCCTTAACCTAGGATGTTTCGCTTGGAATTGTCGATTTACTTGTTTTATAATCAATTCATCATCACTGAATACTTCAATGTTTTTAATTTTCATTTTTTGTGCATCTTCTAAACCGAGCACTAAAGCCTCATATTCACATACATTATTTGTACAGTCTATATACCACTGGAGCCTATAAGAAAAAGGTATTACAAATTGATCGTCAGGGGAAATAAGGAGTACTCCAGCTCCAACTCCGAGATAAGAAGAGGCTCCATCAAAAAACATCTTCCATGTACCAGTGCTATATACATTTTCTTTTATTTCGTATTTTGGAATTTGTTCTTCGGTATCTATGTTATCTACATCTATCTTGAAATCATTGTCTAATGATAAAATACAGTTTCCTAAATCTTGGTCCGCGATATACACTAGGTGATTTGTAGGATTTTTAGGATCACTCACAGTGAATGTCATTCGATTTTCCCTATATAGACGAGTGAATTGTCCTCCAAAAACAGGGATCATCGCGTACGTCATATCCAACTGGATGGATCCTCCAAGTTTAGCCCCCCAAGATCTAGATAGCAGCATTCCATATTTTGGTGGAATATCTGCAACTACTACATCCATAAGAATGCTTTTAGAGGGTATCTGAGCTAAGTTAACCACTAAGTCTTTGATCATCCCTATACATTTAACCCTCCTAGAATCAAAAGAGTACAAATCACCATATGGTCTAGTGACTTCAAGACCAAGCTTGTCCATTATTACTTTGGGCATGACATTATGTGAAGCTCCAGAATCTAACATACAATTGTGTAAAAGGTGGTCAAAAATAGTAAGTGTGATATAAAAAGGAGCTACAGTATCTTTGGGACCTTGTACATGCGGACCGAAAGATATCATAGGTCTATCATATTCTAAGTTAATTGTGTCCGCTTGACTTTCCTTTTCAGAAAAAATTATCATTTTAGCTATTTGTTTCCGGTATACCGGATTTTTGGCTAACTCGATAAGGGGGATAGGAATTTTAATCTTGCTTATTTCGTTTTCTAAGTTAAAATTACCTATGGCCTTGTCATTTTCAATATGTGGGGTTTCCATAATATTTTTCTCAGTTTTTTGTTGTGGTGCAACCTTCTTTTCCTTTACATGAGTTGGCGTATTTACAGGGGTTTCAATATTTACAGGCTCTGACTGTACAGGGTTGTCTATTTTATTTTTGTTTGCAAACTGTTTATCTGCAACTTTCTGATTTTCTTCATTTGTATCATTTCTAAGCAAAACATTTTTTGCTTGAACATTAGGAAGATTTTTATTTTTTGATCTTAGATTATATCTTCCCTGCAAATCAGCAATGATGTCATCTCCAACACTTTGATATGCATGATCATCAGTTGCATTAGTGCTAACTGCATCTTTTGATTTACTTTCCCTCATTAACGATGCCTCATAATCTTGTCTAGACACATAAGGATACCTGTTATCATCACCAAGACAATCAATATCTTCATCCAGCTGTTCAAATTCACCAAAATCTTCTTCTCCAATATAATATTCAGTTTTAAAAGGATCTTGAACTTTCTGATCTTCATTTTTTATTGTTTTATGTGGTCCTTGTGGCTCAGGATTTTTTCGGAAATCCTTTCTGGGAAAATTGTCCCTTCTAGGTTTTTCTAATTCCATTTTAGAAATTTTGTTGGAGAGTTGTTGGATGACCCTAGCCATCTCATCTATCTTATCTCCAGCAGATTTCCCTGACCCTGAAGGTCCACCCTGTTCTTTAAATTTTTTTTTCTCTTTATTAACATTTTCTGTCTTTGCTTTTAACTTTCCATATGCCATCATATTAGATTCAATTTCTACGGCATCATCTTGCATCTTAGGAAGGTCTAATGACCGTCTCTCCCTCAACAATAAAGAAAAGTCAGGATCGAAAGCTCCAGCAAAAGTTACTTTAGCTGAAGGTTGGGAAGGCTTAACTTCAGCTGGAATTTTGTTATATAGTTTATTAAATCTTTGTGTAAATTCCAATACTGATTCAAAATTTTTCTTTTTTATGGCTCCAAACTCTGTGAGGTAATAGAGGTGATCTTTTCTCTCACCCCATTGTCTGATAAAGGCACTTTCCAGCTCTTCATAAGACGTTAACGACCCAGCTGGTAAAGATCTAAACCAAGTTCTTACCTGTCCTTCAAACGTTTGAACAAGTAATCTGGAATAGACATCTTCGTGTTCTATTCCCAGAATGTCCGCAAATTGATCGAAAAAATTAATATGTTCTTGTGCGGTTAAATCTCCCTCCCCTGTAAATTTAGGGAGGCTCTTCATATATTTTTCTGGAAGATCATGAAGAGGGGCAGGAAGAACTAGTGGAGCATACCTAGCGACCACTTTGGCAAAAATCACGAGAACTGGTATTTGGTTTCCTCCACCTCCACCACCTCCTCCTCCTCCTCCAATGTTTTGTCCCGCCATGGTTAGGTTTGCACTTGAATTTGGGACAGTATTTGGAGAAGATTCTTGGAATATAGGAGATGAAACTTCGAGAAAAGAAAATGAGTCAAAAGAAGGTGGTAACGAAAGTGATCGTTCAAAAGCTTTAGAAGAATTTGATTTTGTAAAATTAGATTGATCTGTATTAAAAATTGTTAAAAGATTTTCTTGATTTTAAGATTTTCTCCAGATTTGAGAATGACGAGGTCTGTTTGGTATCCGGGTTTTTTCTGGTATTTTTTCGGCTATTAGCTAGTTTATTAAATGTGGAGTCGCCAAGTGAAAGATGAATAGCCTTATAAAGTTTTCTTCTCTTGTTCACTATCAAGAAAAGAAAGTGTCAATGTCGTTTTTTCCCAGGGAATTAATTCGTTACTTCGTGTCCCCGGCAATGGCGCCAAAAAGATGTTGTTCCAGAGTTTGTGTTTTAAGGCTATAAAACACACCATCTAGGCATCCAAATATGATAATACATTTAAAACAAAGAAACTGAGAAAACTAGATGAAATTCAGTTTCTCAACTATCTTTGTCTTGCTTCTCGTTGTTCCTGGATAGTTATGTCACGTTCAATCACTGCCCACGATCGTTCTAACTCAGTTCTATTAGATGCAGTTTGTAAGATGGTGTTAAATAGATTTAATGCAATGCTTGTTTGATCTTGTAGACCAGGCTCTACGTTGGGTTGTCTATGGTTAGGAACTGTCATGGGTTATAGGGTTTTATATGTTTGTTAAATGGTTTTTTAAATATTGATTACTTCAGACTTTCGGAGAAGATGTTAATGAAACAACTTTAAAACCTAGAACAGAAAAAATAAAGACACAATCAAGGTCGTTTCCTGGTTTGTGACAATTTTGAAATTGCAAACAACGAAACACAACAGAAAGAAATATAAGTCTTTAATCTGGAAAGAATCCTATATTTATGTTAACAATAATGAAAGATACACAGGATTTCTAACAAAAGAAAATATTAAGGAACATAAGGTTACAGGTCTTAAAATTGCTAAAGCAATCTCAGAGGAAAAACTGTAACACATTCAACATCCAAACCAATCTAATACCATAAACAACAATTGCCTATAATTTCAAATTGATTTATTTGCTAGAAACATACATTAAGAGGAATATTTAACAGATGAAATTAGAAAAGGGAAGAAACATAGTCACGAATTGCAGGATTCAGAATCTTGTTGGTAATTTAAATCTGATAAACTTTAAAACTGGTAGTACAATAATCAGCTTTCTCCCAAAATTTCTGAAGCCCCATTTTAGCTTCTCGAAATTATATTTATACATTTCTGTCCAAAATTTCTGTTGGTAACTAACCAACTTCCTAATCTTTTGGTTGCATAAACTATTGTCAACCGTTTATAATTTATTACAAAATACTAAAAATAGAAATATGTACAAAGTTTTAATTCTGAATCGAAGAACTTTCTTTATCTGCTTCAGATTCTTGAACGTGTTTCTCTAAAAAGTTCACTAAGGCCTTAGGAGCCTCAGGTATCTCATTTGCTTCGAATGAGAAGAAAATTCTTTGTAGTCCTGGCAACTGGTTTGCAATTTTTTTCTCTGTAGACTTAACTTTTTCCAATTTTCAACTGGAGGCTATCATTAGCTTCTCGATTTCTGCCATATTGACCATTTTGATATTTGAGATTTCAACTTTCTTCTCTTCGAATTCCTCTTTTGCCTTCAGTTGATACCTGTTAATATCAATTTCTCCTAATGAATCGGATAAGCCATCTGTCCTGATATGTGTTGACTCTTTTTCAATGAAATCAAAAATATTTTGGCAATCTTCATTGACATTTTTTGTAATCCTTTTATAACCTTCCAAGTTTGTTTCCCAAACCTTTATCATTGCATCTCCTTTCAACTTCTCTGAAATGGACAATTTTTGTGATTTTCCAATTTCTTCCTTCTTTAAAGAAGTGATTATCTTTTGGAAAGAATTTCTTACCGCTTTAACTTCCCTTTCTTTTTGCATTGCCTTGTCCATAGATCTCTTAGATTCTTGAAAATAACTCTGGATGATTTCCAGATTGCAAAATACCTTTTGTTGTTCTTCCTTAATATTAGCATATATCTCTAATTCTTTAGTCTTGAACTAATCTATTCCAACCACTTGATTGGTAATTGAAATGATTTTGTCTTGCAAAGATTTATTTTCATTTCCCAGTGCCTGCACTTGTTCTTGGGTGGTTTGAATCATATGTTTTGCTTCAGTTAAATTTTCAATTAACTTTTGAATTTCCTGGATATCTTTGAGCCTGGCTTGCTCAAGGCCTTTTTGTATTCCCCAGTCGATTATTTTTTCATTTTCTTTCAACCTGTCCTGTAGTTGTGTAAGTTCCTGATCTTTCTATTCCATCATAGTGATTAAATTTCCTACAGAGTGCACATTGGCCGATGCTATGGCCCCCATAGTCCCTGCTAACTCTGTAGCAAATTCACTTTCTTTTATCTTTTTTCCATCAATAATAATTTTGTGTTTTTTAACTGTTCTTTCTCCTACAGGATGTAATTCATGTTTCAACACAGCTCTCCGTTTTTTGCTGAAAAAATAATCTGATGAAGGTATTTCATCTCTGCTAATTGGTTCTAAGTCACTCACGTACAAAACTCCTTCATGAGGATTCCCAAAAGTAGCTTGTAGTGGGGTTAATGCTATAATGGGACTCCCAAGTTCCTGTGAAGCTCTTCCCCCAACTGTTTCTGGAATATCATCAAGGTTTATTGGATTTGTCTCTGCTCCTTTTCCTTTTTCTCTTTGTGTTTCCTTGATCTGCGAACTTTCTGGATTCTGAGGAGGAATCTCATAATCTTTCAATTTACCTTTAACACTTGTATCATATTGAATAATGGTTTCAAAACCTAGAGGAATGGTTTCTGGCACTTGCTCTGATGTTGACACTTTTCCCTGGAAAATCTTTGGTAAACACTGTCTTCTATTTCTTTGAAAGGATGCAAACCCCACCTGTGCATCAGGTGACAAGGTTTTCACTCTGCTCTGAACTTCCTCATATGACTTAGAATTTCTGAAAATATCATCATAAAATGAATCTTCATGTTCATATGCTTTCAATCCACATTGTGTAACATGCCGATTGATAATTTGATATGGATCATGTTTCTTGTGTTCTATATCCACTAATTTTACTTCACTCAATGATTCTGCTTCTGACTTAGAATGACCAAAGTTTAATAAAGCAAATTTCCCTAGATAAACGGGAAAAGACGGCCATGACTTCTTCTGCTGAGCTTTTAGTTCTAGTCCAATACCACCATTTATCAACTGATGAGCCACTTCTATGCAAATTAACCTATCTGGGAGTATCCTTGGGAGTGCATGTGGTGGAATAGAACATCCATAAACCCTAACATATGAGAAATTTTCTTCAATGAACCAATCAACCACTGTTTTGAGGTTTTCTATTATGGTATTGGAAATGCGAGGAGGTTCGCATACGAAGAACATTATGTGTAGAGGAATAATGACATAATGACATACCTCATAAAAATTATCTTTGGCATTTTATTCCCACATAGATGAATGGTACTTATGGACATGCTCTATACAAGAATCATTACAACTCCAATTCATTAATGGGAATGGAGTCCTAAAGCAAATAACATCCATTATATAAGCCAACATATAAAAGGCCACTGGCTGTCCCTTTGCCCTAGCTGTTTTGTAGTTTATAACTTCTGAGGCAATGTTATCTGATAATATTTTATGCCAATTGAAACTACGCCCTTCTGAAACTTCTTCTAAGAATGGTGTCCAGTCTGCATTGAAATGAAAAGGATCTTTTCTTCCGAAGAGTCTACATAACATCATTCCTAAATACACCATGTATTCATTTAGGGAAGCTATGGCATAAATTCCATGTTCATTAGCTCTAAACTTGTTCTCATCTCTTGCCCATCCTTTAATCATATCAGGGTATGTTTGGCCACCTTCTACACATTCTTTTTGTTGAAAAGAAGCTACAAACTCTTTATTAAAAGTGTGCCTATAATTGGGTGATAATTTATACATTACTTGGATATGTTCGGGCCTGAATGAGCCAATAACCGCTTCTTGCTCGTTCAGGATACTCCTTGTCCGAACGTCCACCTTATCCAGTGCCCAGGCAACCATATCTGTATATGAAACCAGTCTCGGGCGTGCGACAACTTTATGGAGACCAGTCTCGGCAATATCTCGGAGATGATTTTATCCACCATCATCCAAATATGAAAGCGCATGTTCCATTTTCTCTGTAATTGCAGCCCATGATTTAACATTGTGTACTACTCCAGCTGCAGTAGTGTCTGAAATGATATCACCTTTAGGTTGTTCTTCGGTTTTCTTTGAAGCCTTTTTGGGCGCCATAACTGTATGTTCACCAGCTCTGTGTTCAGTACCTCAACAACAGGATTCCAGAGCGAACAAAACTGCCAATGGTGGAGCAGCCCAAAAGAAGAGGAAAAACTTTGTGTTCACTTGTATACCTGTAGCAGAGAAGAATTCAGCTTCGAAATAATGTAAACGTTTCAAAAATTATTTCTAATATATCGTAAAATCCTTGAGATGTGTTCATCTGTTATGAAATAAATGCAAAAGATATTCGCGATAATATGCATTTAATATTTGTACCTGAGTTCTTCCGATGTTTTTCAAATATGATAGAAAGTTACCAATTTAAATATTTATCGCATTAATGATCATTTATTGAAAGTTTAAAACCTTAAATTTTGTTTCAAAAAAGTGATTAATTAACGTTAATTTTGATTTGAATTGCAAACACTTTCATCAGGGTTTCGGAACTTTCGATGTCAAGGAAATAAGTCACCATAAAACCCCGATCACCGAAATCGCGATGTATTATTTAGTTAGAACCTTATTATTATCTTAATTAATCGAGATTAGTTTTTCGGGATTTCGTTAATCAAGAACTCGGAAATCGGGAAATCAGGAATCGGGGAAATGGAAAATTCAATGATATGAAAATTGTTGTTCGCAAAATCGTGAATCGTGATTTCCCGATATGATTAGTTGCTCTTAATTATGTTTAACAGTAGTTGGATTAATTTCAAACCTCACTTAAGAATTAATTGAAATCAGGGATCGGGAAATCGGGGAATATGATGACAATTTTCTTTGTTCTCTCAAAACCGCGAATCGCGATTTTCCGATGAGATTAACTTAAAGTTAAAACACTTTTTTGATGTGATTTAAGTAAATGATGAATTAATCAAGAATTAATGTATCGGGAAATCGGGGATCGGGATTTCGTTATTTGATTTGTGTTAAACATTGTTATTTTGAAACTCCGAATCGCGATATCCTGATGTGAATTTAACATTTTTAAATTTTTAACATTACTGTTCATTTGTAAAAGCGTTTGGGACGTACGTTCGTTTAGATTTTAGATCATTCTTTGTCCAAAAATAATTAATTAAAGGCATCGTGAATTTATCAGTAAGGAAAAGTTTGTTTTAAGAAATTTATATAATGCAAAGACTTCAAAGATACAAAATTTTTATCCTTAAGATAAAAAATTCAAGGTCTATTTCAACAACACTACAACCGCTTCGAATTCCACCCTCTATTTGGAGGTATATTTATATGGATTTCATTGTTGGATTACCTAAATTGGGCAATAAATAAATAACCATGGTGGTTTTTTATCATATTTCCAAATATGATCATTTCTATGCTCTTCAACACCCATTCTTTGCATCCACAATGGTTCAAATTTTTGTGGATTGTATCTTCAAGATTCATGACATGCCTCATTCCATTTTCTCTGACCATGATCCCACTTTTATGAACAATTTTTGGTAACATTTGGTCAAGATATAGGAAACCAAATTTCATCTCAACACAACCTATCAGCCCCATACTGATGGTCAAACTAAATTTGTCAAAACGTGTTTGGAAACATATTTCACGATTTTTGCATCTGAGAGGAAAAATAAGTGTGTTCAATGGTTACCCCTAGATACATGGTGGTACAACACTTCTTACCATATAACTACTCGCATGACTCGTTTGGAAGTAGTATATGGAAAAAATCCACCTTCAAGTCTCTCATACATACCCGATGTCTCTCAGGTTTAGTTATTTGACCAAACCCTTATATTTTGAGAGGAAATTATCCATACCCTCATAGTGAATTTGGTCATGGATGATAATTCCATGAAGCGACAAAAAGATAAATGTTTCTCAGAGCATCAATTTCATAAAGGGGACTAGGCATTACTTCAACTACAACCTTATAAGAAGACTTCACTCAAGGTTGACCATTGTTAGAAAATGACACCAAAATTTAATGGTACTTATTGTAACACCCCTCCTAGCTAAGGACAACTACTCAGTCAACTGGTGAATTTTTTTTTTTTTTTTTTATTAACGTGTGTGCGCATGTGCAGAAGAAAACGACCGCCTCGACTCTACGTCAACACTCGAACCAACAGGATGCAAGTAAGATGAACACAATCGAGACGACTCGACCTATCATAGCGACGACAAGAAGCAAACACCCCCGAACAGGAGGCGGAAACTAAAGGCTATAGGCAGAGACAAATATCAAGGGCTAGGCACAGTACTGTCACAGAGGGAAGGATCCGTTAGTAGAGTCGCAGTAGTGGAACTGTGCCTTTAAACAGCCCGAGACTACTGATACGGCTCAGAATGTGTCGCAAGAGTGGAACTGTGCCTTTAAACAACCCGAGACTCTTGATACGGCACTGGATTCCTTCCATCGGATTACACACAGACATACATACTAAGCTACAAGAGGAGTCTACAACCCGCCCGACACAGACAGCCTACGCAATACAAAACACCAAGTACTACGGGACCAGGGACAACAATAAGCACGACACATGCATTATTCTAATAATGGCCATAAAGAGCAATGACATCCACACCCTAAAGGTAAACCCCTGACATCACATTATCCTCATCAACTTCCTCTTCCTACCCATTTAATTACTAGGTAATCTAATAACCTAACAACAATAGCATTGCAGAACAGACGTTGTCATCAACACCTCAATTTAAACGAAGATTATCCTGGCAAATTTAACTCCATCAAGAACATTCAAGGTAAACAATTATCAACATTGCGATTGAATGATGCTGAGTTTATCCCTTGTTGGGATTAAAGACAATAGAACTACTACACCCAACCATAGGCAACCATGTACTTACTTTTACAAGAGAAAAGTGTTGAAGTTCTGACAATAACATGTAAAACAATAACATTAAACATAAGCCTTGACCTTAGCACTTCATCATCTCAATCATTCCATGATCTAATAACACCATTCAATGTTCATTTCATTTCATTATTGTAAAACAATTACATTAAACATAAACCTTGACTTTAGCACTACATCACCTCAATCATTTCCATGATCTAATAACCCCATACAATGTTC
>ML777876.1:611764-625459 GCA_009831015.1 Picea engelmannii
TTTTTTTGTTTTTGATTTATCAAAAAAAATTGAGTTATATTTTTTTGCTATATATTGAAAAAAAAAATTATTAACTACAATTATTTTTATGTATATTAAAGTAAAGGTAAAACATGTTTTAAAAATGATATTTTCCACTATACTTAAAAAGTATGAAACCTTAAAATAATTAAGGAAATACAAATATATGAAAATTCTTAATTTCAAAAAAGTAAATGGTAAGGAAAATATTTAAGATTGAAAGAAGCATGCGAAAATGAAAAAAATCAAGGTTGAAAAAAAAATTAGAAAAAATTGAAAATAGATGCAAAAAAAAACATTTAAACAAATAATGTGGAAACATTAAAAATTAAAATATCAAAAAAACACCTAAAAAGGGAGGGGGATGCTATAGGTAGCACCATTTTTAAAAACCTGGTAAATAATGTGACCATAAGAAAAACGAGAACTCTGTAGAGTTCTCGTTAAGTTGGTCACTATGTTATGCTAGTGGGTATGCATTAGTAGGAATACTCATGCAAGGAAGTAGGCATGTGTGCTACCATTCAAAGTTTTTTCATGGATCAGTACTTGACTAGCCTACATATGATAATGAGCTCTTTGCATTTGTACAAGAAGTGAAGAAGTGGAAACATTACCTCTTGGGAAAAGAGGCCATTATATGCACATATCATCATCCCCTTCAATATCTATAGAATCAGATAAAGATGTAACATGGGAGGCATTATAAGTGGTTAGGTTTCTTGCATAGATTTCATTTAATGATTAAGTATAAGAAAATGTCCAGAAATAGGCTAGAAGACATGCTCTTGCAATCACCACTGAAGAATATTTCAACAGTCGAAATGATAATGTAGCTCAATCCTTTCACTCATAAAATTATGAGTGAATAATACGAGGGAGATGAAGATTTTAGGGGGTATATAAGAAACTAATGGAGAGGTATGTCTCTATCGTGGAAGGAAATGAATAGCACCTCCAAGATGGGTTGATTTACAATATGGACAAACTATGCATTCCCTAGGATTGAAGAGTTGAGTTGATGAAAGAAGCACACACTTCTATAGTCTCTAGGAATTTTGGGGTGGAGAAGACAGTGGAAATTTTTTTCCGGTATGTGTATTCATTAAACGTGCAGGAGAAGGTTTCAAATTTTGTTAGAGGCTATCTTATTTGCAACACTAGCAAGTCAAAAAACTAGAAACATGTCTTCTAGACCTTGAGAGAGAATCTCAATGGATTTTATTGGATGTTTTTCTATGAGTTGTAGAGACCATGACTACTTATTTGTTGTGGTAAACTGCTTCAGGAAAATGTGTCTTTTCATTCCCTGTAAGAATACAATCTCTGTATGATAGGTAAATAAACTATTCTTCAACCATGTTTAGGTACATTTCATATTTCCAATCTCGATCATATTTGATTGGGAGAGTAGGTTCTTGGGTAGAGTCTGGACCACACTTTGGGAGAGAATGGATACTAAGATGAAGTATTCCACTACCTTCCATCCTCAAACTAATGGAAAAATTTAGGTTGTAAATAGGACATTGGTGCAATTGTTGAGTGGCTACAAGCACAAACATCTAAATACTTGGGATCATCAGTTATTTTACATTCAAAAATCCTACAACATAGCACTTCATTCCTCCACCATTAAGTCTCCTTTTGACATGTGTTTTGGTTATTTACTTCCTTCTCCTTTTGATATTCTCTATGGAGAATAGAAGGAAGAATAATATATGCAAGAAGATGAACATAAGGAAAGCTAATTCGTGGATAATATTAGGTATATACATCTAAGGGTTCAGGACCATCTTGAGAAGAGGCAGCAATGACAATCCCAGAAATGACGAAAGCAAGGAGGATTACAAATTCCATGTTGAAGAATACCTTCGAGTTGAAACTTCCCCCTGATATGAAGATCAATTCAGTGGTAAATGTGTAATATTTGAAGTTGTTCAAACCCTCCATGATGGATGAGGAGGAATAACATCAGGTTCTTCCTACTATTGAATATGTTGGACATCATGGTGTTGTATATTTGAAGGAAGACACCGGTCTCGAGCATCAGGTGCAGGAAACTCATACATGATAAAAAGATAAGTTGCATATTGTTGTCAAAGGATAGAATCCAAGGAAAGAGAAGTGGTATGAGGGGAACCAAATAGAAAACAAGTTCCCACACCTATCCTTGCCAACTTTTGGGGACAAAAAACCTCCCAATAGGGAGGTGTGATCTTAATTGAATCTGGCAAGAAACATTTTCTTTCGACATAGGGAATGTTAAAGGAAAAATATGATGAAGGAGTTCAAATTGTTGGTGTGAAGGGCCCCATGGCATCCCAATTGATTTCCACTCTTATATTCAATGTATTCTAAGTCATATGAGATGTGAATTCTGGAAGCATATTATTGTACATAAAAAAATGTTGTATTATAAGAATATGATATTTTCATGACATATTTTCCCTTAGGAGAAAATACAAATAAAAAAAAGATAATGAAGAGAAACATACTAGAGAAACTTTGAAGCATTGGGACACCTAACCTTCACGATATTCTACAAATTCACTCAATATCATATATCATGTTTTCCTCACAATTAAAAAGTGGTCCTTTGGCTATGAATTATGTGAAGAGGCTTCCCGGATGTCACTAAGGAGCATAGAGATCAACAAAGAACCTATAACTTACCCATTTCTAAATAACAAAGAGCATATCCAAAAAGATTGTTGGGTTTCAAGGGTAAATTCAAAGTTTTGTGTGTGTGTTTATTGTATTTGGATTTCATTTCAGATGGGTGGAAATGTTTACACAATGATTTAAGGATAAATAATGTGAGCTACAAATTAATGGTCATATATATTTTTCTTTCGCAGAAAGAAATTCATGTCAATCATGAAATTCCCCTCGGCTAGTAAGATATTCTAACATCTCTTTAACCACATCCGTACATCTATTTTGAAGGTTGGAAATTGGCAATTTTCTTTCCATATTTGTTTCTATTTTCTTGAGGTTTCCAATTTCATTTTAATAGTCATTGAGGATTTTCTTTCACTCTAGAGTCGATTTTATTTCTAGTTGATCTCCACACTTTTCCCATGGGTCGTACATCACTCAACAATTTCGAGGCATATTTTTTTCCAGCAAGTCATACATGGGCCATACTTCGGAATTTGGTGATGTTTGGGAATATATTAATTTTCCATGTGCCATGTCCACAATTTTCTTCTTCTTTAGTTACCTAATACATCCCAAAAACATATTTCTATACTATGGGTTACCCCACTCACCTTTAAGACAATCTTCAATTGTTTTGGATTTCAAAATTTATCCCGAGATGTCTTCTTTTCTATTGAATACTAAATTATCCCTCTAGATATTCATTTTTAACCACTGGTTGACTTCTTCTACTGGGTTATTTTTAACCATTGGTTGACTTGTTCTACAAACGAATTGGTTCTAAATAAATTCGATTGCAATTATCTTTGGGTAATTTTCCTCTTACTTATTCGTCCAAGAGAAATGGCTACTTGACCATATCTTCCCTTTGTGCAACTAGGTTTGTTATTTGTTCAGTCCATCTATTGGAGAATTCGAATGGTCCAACATTCGGTTGACCTGAATATTGGAACCTTTGAATGGGAAACCATTTGTTCAACTCGAACATCATAGTATTTTATTGGTATAACATTTTTTCAAACCGACTGTTGGGGAAGCCGATCGGTAATTCAGTAGGCCAACTTCACTTGTGGGTGGTTGACCAACTAGTCCTTGGGCCGAATCAACATTTTTTCTTGGTTGGTCCAATTTACTTCATCTAAAGGGAGACAAACTTATAATTATCTTACATAGGTTTCCATGTTGGTGAGATAAGTAGGATATAAGCCTTCCATTTAGGAAATAATATGCTTGAGAGTTTAGGGACTTTGTCTACTACTCAAAGTCACATCATCCTTCTAAAAGTGTTTGGATTCAAAGGGACATGATTCCTTCTTATTTCTTTAAATTTTATTATTCAATGATTTGGATCAAGTATGTTAGCACACCATGATACTAGTTCTCTTAAATGAAATGCCTTGGGCATAGAACTTGATTTGGCTATCCCGAACATCCACAATTTTTTAATAAGATTCTCTTCTAGGGAGAGAAAAGAATACCACTTATAGGTGATAGATCACTATAATTATCATCTTTCATGGGATAGCAAGTTTATTTTATCTCAAAATAATCACTCTCTCCTTTTTTTTGATCACCATCTCTTTCACTTTCAATCTGATTAGGTAAATGTTATAGTTACATGTAGAAATTTAATTTTCCATATAATTTGAACCCAACTAATCATTAATTAAGGATTAATATCACCATTTAAACTTTCCCCCTTGTACAGTCACTGCATGTCACTCACTAATTGGTAAATGCCATTAATATAGACAAGGTTTGGGATAAATGTTCAAAAATTAAGTCTCATTAATTAACAATAGTCATCCTTGTCATGTGAAATATGCATGAAATATGTGTTATGATTCCATCAAAAATATAAATAAATATGTGGAATGCGAGATGTAGGAAGAAATTTTGGTCAAGTGTTATTCTTTTACACAAGACTTAAATACGATGAGAAAATACACTATGGACAAAGCTATAGGATGCATGATGTGGGCATAACTATGTCAAATGCAGGTGTCAGAATATTGGGAACACAAGTCTATTTGTAGGATGTTTTCCTTTCCTCCATGGGACTATTCTTTTGTTGGATGTGAATGCAACATAATAAGTATGTTGACAAGGAAAAATATTCCCACATATGGATGCGAACAAATTTTTTGTAGGATGTTAGGAAACAAAAAATACAAGAGAAAAAGAATATTTCAGATCATAGCGCACATAAATCATCAAATATTTATCATGGAAAACCCTTAAACAAAAATCTTTCCAACAATAGATATATTATTTCCTTGGAAAAAACTGGCGAAGCATACTAATGTTCTGGCCCCGCCCATGTGAGCCTTCAGCGCTAAAGTCTTGATACATTAAAATGGAGTCTCACCAACCTTTTATAGGATTTTATTACATGTAATTCACGATATCAATACCAAAGGTATCCACGACCATGTGGCTAAAACCCCCATTGTTGACCTAACAAATTTTACTCTTTCACTAATTCAAGTTTATCATAATATAGGAGGGATTAAAAAAAAGAAAGTATATTTGATGCAGCCCCCCTACCTCAACAAGGCCTATCGACCTCCTGGTCACAAGATCGCCACTAAACTGAGCTTGATTATCTCTTTTGGGTCCTTAATTGAACATATACTAAACAAATCCACAGGACCTCTGTGAACTGCACCCATGGAAATAGGCACTGGGCACGAGTTCCCTCCATGCAATCACCGGTTGTGATTGCACGCCTCTCAAAAGGCATTTCACGATTTCGTGTATCGAGTGTTTTTTACGTGAGTCACCCTAAATCTCCCAACCTCCAAAATTTTGATAGGGTATTAGCACTTGTTAACTCCTCCCTTATCCTTCTCCATGTGATGACTGCCTATGACCACAAGACAAATCAAAAGGCAGGTCATGAAATCCCGTATTGGACCTTTACACATGAGTCAACCCTGACTCCTTCCAACTCTTGAAACTCTAAAAAGAATTTAACGAGTGTTAGATCCTTTCTTTATATTTGATTGTGTGACCATTCACCATGAATTGGGGTTCATCCTTTGAGCCTGTCGGGATTTCGTACATCAGGGGTTTACGATACAACTTATCTCCCTTTTCCCTATACCCGAAAGATCGATATTTCTTTTCCATGGATCAATGACTTCAATTATACTACTATCTGATGGTCCATATCATCTCAACAATTCTCCCTTTGAGAGTTTCCACCATCCATTCAGCTTCTCCTAATGCTTGAATCTCCAATGTGTGTGGATCTACGCCACCTGTCACCCCAGATTGAACGGTTGGAATGATTTCGCAAATTCTCACAAATTGGCCCTTTGACTTCTCTGCTCTGTGAGTCAGTGAAATGTTGATCTCTTGTTGTGTGTCCTCTAAATCCAATGGCCCAAATCTTATTGCAGGACTTCTGGTCTCCATTTTTTGACATTTTTCAATTCTCAAATAGAAACCTTACTTCAGATTTTCCCTATGTACGAGATCTATTGATAAGTGTCTCCTCACAGCTAAACAACTCACAAGCCTTCAACTTTCCATTCTCTAGGTATTTCAAGTCTCAAAATTTTCTCCTTGTGTGCCTGTGATATCTGATGACTCACAATTGATCAATCGGATGACTGAGATCCCACCTCGACATTCTGGCACTCTGGGCTTCAAAAATCTGAAGTTTCAAGCCGCTCTCCCTTTTGAGATTCCAACAACCAACGACTGTGATTCCTCTTGCCAATATGACTCTTAGTATTTTCCTCCAATGATATGACAACTCAGATCTATCTCACTGATCCGATGGTTGAGATTCTATTCCAGGTCTCCAAACTCTGGAAATCTCAAGTTTCAACCTAGATAGCTTCTCTCCTCGATATGAGAAGTACTAAGGCTTGAGCACTTCCTTCTGATCCGACGACTATCTATATTCTTCCCTATGATCCAACAATCATGATTGTTCTTCATCTTAACCTTCTGATATCTCTCCACTTTAGAAGATTTATCCACTTTCAAAGGTTCCAAACCTTTGTTCTCCGAACAAATTCGTCTCTGGGATCTTATCAACACTCAAGAAAAGTGTTATCTCTTATGAGCTTCTATCCTTAAATGAATTTTGATCTCCCATGCACACTTTTCATTCTCAAGATTTAAAATAACTCAGTTCGAAGGATTTTCTTGAAAAGAAAATGCTTCTCGCCCACTTGGCATTCTTTTGCGTTGGTTCTTTGAATCTTGTTGGATTATTGACGTTGTGAACACCTTGCACCTAGTCTGAGTTTATCTGATTCTTTCTGAAATTGTCTGATTCAATACGAGACCCATTCGACGCACTCCTTGCATTCGATATGCACACCTTGCATACAAGTATCAAAAGAGAAGCGATTGAAACTCAACCAGTTTTGTCATGAATTCAGACAGTTAATCTTTTGAACAATCATACATGAACAAACTGAAATAAATCATACACACAGAATAACATTCATTCAATCCCACATGAAATGAACACAGTCCAAGGATTTGGGACAATTTATGTCTGTTCTATTCAATCATGAAAAAACAAAATACATGGTGTTCTCTGCTGCTCTATTCTGCTCTACTGATCTCTCTATTTTGTCTATCTGTTCTCATCTATTACAAAGAAATATTGAAGAACTATCTAAGGACCGCTCCACGAGCTCTCTCGTCCTATTCTGAAATCTATCATTTCAAATTGAAATCTATTGCCTACTCTATCCTATTATAATAACTACTAGTTATTGTCAGATAGAGTCAACACTGCATATTTGCAATTTCTTATACTCCTTCAAGACTTTACAAACAAGTTACATTTTTAAAATGTTGTTACAAAAATATCTCAAAAACCGATTAAATTCTGAGTTAAATGTTTTATTTGAAACTTTGTCATTGTTGAGATGTCATTTGTTTCCTTCCATGCATGCATTGTTGAATCTAAAGGTGATTCTCCTGCATCATACTCCTCTGGTTAAAAAAATTCATGGACTGTTGTTCATGAGCTCCTACACTATCCTTCCATGCTTCAAAATATCATGTTCTGTGACCCAACTTGCATCTTCTATTGGATGATCTTTCCACTTCACTAAGTGTTAGGTAGCTAGAGAGGTAGCAGTGGGGGCCTAGAGGGCCCATAGTGATAATAGTGGAGGCCATTCAATGTAAGGTGGACTAGCTCCACTATATTATTAAATAAGGCCCAGTATGACAGTTAGATATAATAAATGGGTAGTTAGATACAATAAATGTAAGAGGACTTCTTAGAAGGTTCTACTTCTAGAAGATTCATCCTCTAGAATGTTCTTAGGTGATGGTAGCACTATATAAATAGGTTCAAGAAATGTAATGGGACATGAAAAGAGTATTTTATTTGGAGTTGAAGCTCAATAGGAGGATGCCTCTTCGAAGAGGCAAGGGAAAAAAAGAGGATCCCTTCCATAATAGGATCCATTGTATGGTGTTTCTCTACCTCAAGGGTTTTGATATAATATAGTGGAGGCTTTCTATATTGTTCTTGCATATCTATTGTTGTGATTTTTTATTCATTATTTAGTTCTTAACAAGTGGTTCCAGAGATTTTGCCTTGGTAGACATTATGGGCAAATAATTTTTATTTTTGCAGTTTTTTTTTTCGGAGAAGAAAAAGGAGGGTCGCGATATTCCAAAAATTTTAAAATTTTTGGTATATTTTTGTGCAAAATTTGCAAAAACCAGTTGTATATCTGATTTTATCTCATAAAAACACCCAAGTTGAAAAACAAAATCATTTGAAATGGAGTCCGGGAAGTCAAGATATTGAAGTTTTGAAATTTGCAATTTTACAGGGTTTTTTCCGCGGACGATAACATGATTTATTTTTATTTTGGTAGTAGCTGGAGGATGAATTTCCCAAAAAAAATTATAGAGCTATGTTCCTCTCACAATTTCACCAAATTAAAAAAAAAAAATCAGCCAAAACAGAGTCCGGGAAGTGAAGTTATCAGCATTTTAAATTCAACAGTTTTTTAGGGTTTTTCCAGAAAAAGCCGCGATGTTTTGCCGTAATTTATTGTTGTACTTTTTGGGTTTTTTCATGATGAAAATGGGACCAAAGAGTTCATAAGGTTCTCATATGGCTATTTCCATTTAAACCCTCAAATAAATTCTACAAATTACTGAAGCATTCAAATCCCAATTGTATGACACATTGGATGCTAGATTTCATGACCTTGTAGATGGCCTCAATGATAGTTTTCGAGTATTCAAGATTCAGTGGATAACATGCAGGAGACATTTATTATGGAGGACATCAAGGATGAATATAATCAAGAAATATATTCTTGGTATGATTTTGAGGCCGATTGTGATGATTGGTATATGGATAGTTGTCATTTATGGGATGACAACCACTTTCATATTTTATTTGATGACTCTAATCCACCTTCTATAGAGAGAATCAATGTGACAAATCAAAAGTCAATGAGTGTCACCAATGTCTATCCTACATATTCTACAGTGGTATTATTCCTTCCAGATTTTTCTACGACCCTTTTCCACTATGTGGATGGATATTCTTATTTGGGTCCACATGACATGTGTCAGTGTTTGGAGAATCATTTTGAGTTTGTTATTGGGTTCCAAAATCTTCCACAGGGAGTTCACATGAGCACTTGGACATGGGACCCAGGCTTGCAATGGTGGTTGGACTACTTTAGCATGGTGTCTTTCCTTTCTACATGGGACCTTGGTTCTCCAATCATCTTCAACATTATGGTCCACAATTATCCATGGGACCTTGGTATATGGTTGTACATCAAGTGTTGAGGACAATGCTTTTATAAGGGGGATGGAATGTTAGGTAGCTAGAGAGGTAGTAGTGGGGGGCCAGAGGACCCATAGTGATAATAGTGGATGCCATTCAATATAAGATGGACTAGGTCCACTATATTATTAAATAAGGCCCACTATGGTAGTTATATATAATAAATGGGTAGTTAGATACAATAAATGTAAGAGGACTTCTTAGAAGGTTCTACTTCTATAAGATTCCTCCTATAGAATGTTCTTAGGTGATAGTAGCACTATATAAAGAGGTTCAATAAATGTAATGGGACATGAAGAGAGTATTGTATTTGGATCTAAAGCTCGATAGGAGGATGCCCCCTCAAAGAAGCAAGTAAACAGGAAAGGATCCCTTCCATAATAAGATCCATTGTATGGTGTTTCCCTAACTCAAGGGTTTTGGTATAATATAGTGGAGGTTTTCTATATTATTCTTGTATATATATTGTAGTGATTTTGTATCCATTATTTTGTTCTTGACACTAAGTACTCAAGATATGTCTTCCTCCTAGTTTTCTTTCCATCCCTTTGTTCAATAATTTTTTCCATTTGAGGTTTTTCTGTTGTGGGCAATTTCTCTTCCCACTAAATTTATTTCTAATCATTTGATTCTCCTACTTCATCTCTACTGTAAGGATACAGATCTGCAAAATTGAATATCGTTGATATACCAACATTTTCTAGCAACTCAATCTCATAGCATTGGCTGTGAATTTTATGATAATCTTGCATGGTCCTATATTATTCATTTTCAATTTGTTATATGTTCCCCTTGGAAGCCTATCTTTTCTCAAATGAGCTAAAACTTAATATCCAACTTTGAATTGAACTTTTCTTCTCTTTTGATAAACTCTTCTCTTGTATTTCTTACTATTGTCCTGTAGCCTCTCTCTAACTCTATCATGGAGTTTTTGTATTTCTGTTGCGACATCCTCTGCTCCAACACTTCAAAACTCATCTTGATTCAAATCTCTCAACTATGTAATCCCTCTTGGTTGTATATCATACGCAATTTCAAATGGACTTTTTCTTGTTCTCCCGTTCACTGAATTGTTGAATGTAAATTATGCTTGTGCCAGAATCTTATCCCATTTTCAACCTTGCTCAGTGACTAAACTTCTCAATAAGTTTCTAATACTTATGTTTACTACTTCAGTATATCCATCTGTCTGAGGGTAATATGTTGAAATAAAGGATAAATTCATCCCCAACCTCTTCCATAGAGTCCTCCAAAAGTGTCCTACAAATTTGATGTCCCTGTCTGAAACTATGCTCCTTGGCAATCCATGTAGTCTCACTACTTCTCTAGAAAAAAAATTGGTGATGTGTGTGGCATCACTTCTCTTCTGGCATGGTATGAAATGTCCCATTTTTGAAAATCTATCTACCACAAAAGATATGGAATCACTCCCTTTTTGAGTTTTAGGAAATCCCAAAACAAAATCCATATTGATTGCATCCCACAACCTTTCTGGAATTGGTAATCGTAGATACAAACCAGTGTTTTGTTGTCTTCTTTTTTCATATTGACAAATTCTTCATTTGTTCACAAAATTTTTCACTTCTTCTCTCATGCTCGGCCAATAATATGAACTACTCATCTGTGGAAATGTCTTATCGTGGCCAAAGTGTCCAACTAAACCTCCATTATTTTTCTCTTTCAGTAGCTTGTCTCTCATTGAGCACTTCATAATTCATAATTGGCTTCACTTGAACAATAATCCATCTTGGATCAAATATTCAGTCCATGGGCTTCTCTCTCCAAGCAAAGGATTCTTTCATGCCTCATAAGCTTCTTTAAAAATTGCATCTTCTTTATACATCTCCTTGAGTTGTTCGAACCCCAAAGTCTCCACTTGGAATTCCTGTACAATCAAACTCCTTCTGCTCAAAGCATCTATGACTTTGTTAGCAGTTCCAACAATGTGTTTAATAACAAAAGTAAAAATTTTCATGAATTCTACCCATTTTGTTTGTTTCTGATTCAACTTTTCTTGACTAGTAATAAATTGCAAAGCTTGATTATCACTTTACAAGACAAATTCTTTAGGAATTAGATAATGCCTCCATTTTTTCAAATCTTAAATCATTGCATAAAATTCCTTGTCATACGTGGAATACTTTTTCCTGGAATCAGTCAGTTTCTCACTAAAATAAGCAACTAGCATGTTGTCCTAACTCAATACTACTCGAATATATGATCCACTTGCATCACACCTCACCTGAAATGTTTTCCCAAAATCTAATAAGACCATAATTGGCTTCTCTGTGATTTTCTCCTTCAATACTTTGAAACTTTTTTCATCTTCCTCTATCTAACTGAGGGACTTGTATTTCTTCTTCACAGTGTCCAACATGGGTGTACATATGCCACTGAATTTTTTGATGAATTTTCTATAAAAGATCGCTAACCCATGAAAACTTCTTACCTCAAATATAGTGCTCGATGATGACCATTCTCTGATTGCTCTAATTTTTTTTGGGTCCATTTTCAATTCATTGGAAGAGATTACGAAACCCAAATATATGAGCTTCTTATTCATAAAATAACTCTTCTTTATATTTATCATCAATTTCTCTGGTTGCAACCTTTCCATCACTAACGTCAAATGTCTTAAGTGTTCTTCCTTTGTCTTGTTGAAGATTAGTATGTCATCTAGATATACTATGACAAATTTGCCTATGAAGTCTTTCAACACTTCATTCATTAATCTTGTAAATGTGCTTGGTGCATTTGTTAACCCAAATGGCATGAACAACCATTAAAACAACCCTTCATTTGTCTTGAATTTTGATTTCCATTCAACTCCCTTTCTCATTCTGATTTGATGATATCTTCTCTTCAAGTCTATCTTTGAAAAATAACTTTCTCCACTCAAATAGTCCATAAAATCATCCATCGTCGGTAAAGGAAATATGTACCTAATGGTTATATTGTAGATGGCTCGAGAATTTGTACAGATTCTCCATCCTCCATATTTCTTTGTGCTTAATACAGTCAACATTTCACATGGGCTTAGGCTTTCCTTGACTAACCCTTTATCCAACAACTCCTGGACTTGATTTTTGACTTCCTCATTTTCTCTAGGTGTCAACCTATAAGCTACTTTGTTTGGTAAACTAGATCCTGGAATAAGTTCAATATGATGGATTATACTCCTGATGGGTGGCAATGAGTGTGGTAACTCATCCACGACTATATCAACAAATTTTTCTAACAGTTCATAGATTTATATAGGCAAGGCTTCTAAAGAAGTATTCGTAAGGATAACTCTATGATTCCTCACTACAACAAACTACATTTCTTTCTCCTTCTTGACTTCTTCTAAGAGCTCCTTCCCACTCATGAGAAGTATGCTTGAATTAGCTTCTTCCTTTTTCTCTTTGTCTTCTATGGGTAACAACATATTTGTTCAACCATTCTTTTCTAGGGTATAGGTATTATTTCTTCCATCATGATTAACTTTTCAGTCATACTACCATGACCTCCCCAATAAAATATGACAGACATTCATAGGAATTACATCACATAATATTTCATCTTTGTAACCTCTTATTTTAAATTCAACTTGGCATTGTTGACTTACCATGACTTGATGTCCTTTTTGCAACCATGATACCTTGTATGTCTTTGGATGCGTAGTTATCTTCAATTCCATATTTTCCACCATCTTTGTGGATACTAGATTGTTAGTACTCCCATTGTTTATGATCACCTTGCAAACTTTGTCTTTCGACTTGCAAGCAATTTTGAATAGGCTTGTTTGTTGAACTGGTTCCTCAGGTTTCTTTTCTGGTTGAAGAAGAATCTTCCTCATCATGATGTTTCTTCCTCCTTCTGTTGCTTTTTCTTCCACATGTTTATGCTCTTCGGGAATGTATGCTTCTCCACCTCCTTCTCTCTTTATGTTGGGACATTCCCAAGATTTATGTCCTTCTTTTCCACAAGTATAGCATTTAACTACGCCTCCTTTGGATCTTCCTCTCCCTCTGTTGAGTGAAATTTGTGTCATATAAATTCTCAATGATTTAATATCAACCAGGGATGCTAGTAAGCTTGTGATGATGCCAGCAAAATATATGCAGGAGTAGGCATCTAACTCTAATCTAAGAAAATTCAATCAAATCCTAACTCTTGCATAAGACTTAGTTGTTGTAGGCATGAAAACACTAGCTCCCATTCAGGAGGTCTTC
>ML777876.1:626344-644452 GCA_009831015.1 Picea engelmannii
ATTGGAAAATAATATGTCTAAAACCCATGTAATCATGAAAATGGTTTATGTAAGGGTGTGGGAAAGCGAAATATGGTTAAAAGTGAAGTGAAAGTGAAGTGAAAATGTTGGTAAAAAGATGACACTTTGGTGACTCAACACCCTCTACCTTTCGAAAAATAACCTATTCCTCTATGTTGTCCTTCTTTATAACTTCCACCCTTCTCATGGTGACAATGTTGTTTGTCAGCTTCAGGCTTCAACTTTTGGAACTTCTCTTTGTTGGTTCCCTTGCCTCTACTTGAATTTCCTCCTCTGCTTCGTTTTCTTTTCTTCCTAGCCGATTTTTATTCAAATTTCAAGGCTGCTTGATAGGAATCCTCTAACTTAATAACCGACATCATGTTGATCTCCTCTTTTATTTCATATTTCAGCCCATTGATGTATCTGGTTGTGTTCTCATCTTCATTCTCTTTCTGTCCATCCCTAATGTTCAGTCGGTAAAATTCTTCAGTGTAGTCCTTGACTGATAAACCCCTCTGTTTTAGGTTCTGAAATATTCTGTAAAGATTGATTTCGTAATCCTTCAGGATAAATTTGGCTTTCAACTTAGCTACAATCCTATCCCGGTTTTTAATTTTCTGCTTACCATTTCTCCTGTGTTCGGCTTGCAGTTCATCCCACCATAACGTTGCATGACCTTTTAGTCTTGTCACTGCATGCTTCACCATATTGTCTTCTTTGATATCTTCGTAATAGAAGTATTTTTCCATACAATGTACCCAATCCAACAATTCTTCAACTTCTAAATTTCCTTCATACATATGTACCTCTATTCTTTCTCTACATAGGTACCTCTATTATTGTTGTGGCTCCTATCTCTGAAATAGATTTTATCAAGCGATATTGTGTAGCATATTCCACGTCATTTGATTCAACATATGCTTCCTAAATATCATATTCACTGACATCACCAGTGTCTAGTGCTATTCTCTGTGTTGTTTCCATGACATCCAATCTCAGTCGAAGTCACCTCATTCCTTCTTCCGTTTATGCATTCACTCTGTGCATTTTGGGTGGCATGATTTTCACTGCATCACCTACAAACATAAATCAAATTCCTTTGATACCACAAATGATACCAACTTTCCTCCTTTCTCCTTTTGTCTGTTTTCTTCAGAAAAATTTAAAATTGGCTATGATACCACCTGATGCAGCCCCCCTACCTCAACAGGGTCTGTCGACCTCCCAGTCATTGGATCGCCACTAAAATGAGATGGATTATCTCTTTCAGGTCCCTACTAGAACCTTGAATAAACAAATCCACAAGTCCTATGTGAACTGCACCCACGCAAACAAGCACTAGGCACGATTTCCCTCCACACAATCATCGGTTGTGACTGCACACCTCTCAAAAGGCGTTTCATGATTTCATGTATCAGGTGTTTTGTACATCAGTCACCCCGACTCTCCCGACCTCCAAAATTATGACAAGGGATTAGCACTTGCTAGCTCCTCCCTTATCCTTCTCAACATGACCACTACCTATGAAAAAAAGCCAAATCAAAAGGCGCTTCATGAAATCCTGTATCGGACCTTTGCACGTGAGTCAACCCTAACTCCTTCCGACTCTCGAAACTCCAAAAGGAGATTAACAGGTGTTAGCTCCTTTCCTTATCTTCGCTTGTCTAACCATTCACCACAACCTAGGTTTCATCCTTTGATCCCGTTGAGATTTCACAGATCGGGGGTTTACAATACAACTTATATCCCTTTGCCTGATACCCAAAAGAATGATATTCCTTTTTCACAAATCAACGACTTCAATTCTCCTATGATTTGACAGTCCAGATCACGTCAACGCTTCACCCTCTAAGATTTTGCACTGTTCGTTCAGCTTCTCCCAATGCTCGAATCTCTGATGTGTGTGGAGCTACGCCACATGTCACCCCAGATCCAATGGCTGGAATGATTTTGTGAGTTCACGTTTTGCGAATTCTCACAAATTGACCCTTTGAATTCTCCACTCTACGAGTGAGTGAACTTTTGATCTTTTTTCGCATGTCCTCTGAATCCAATGGCCCAAATCTTATTCTAAGACTTCTAGTCTCCGTGCTCCATTGTTTTCAATTCTCAAACTGAAACCTTACTTTAGCTTTTTGTTGAGTACGAGATCTACTGACAAGTGTCTCCTCATAGAGCAACGACTCATGGTCGTTCGGTTGTTCATGCCCCAGGTATTTCAAGTCTCAAACCTACCTCCTTGTGCACCCGTGATATCTAATGACTCACACTTGATCAATCAGATGACTGAGATCCGACCTTGAGGTTTCGACACTCTGGGGTTCAGAAATCTCAAGTTTCAAGATGCTCTCCCTTATGAGCTTCCAACAACCAACAGATGTGATTCCTCCTAGAAATATGACACTTAGTCTTCGCCTCCAATGATCTCACGACTCATATCTATCTCACTGATCCGATGGTCGAGATTCTATTTCGGGTCTCGAGACTCCAGAAATATCAAGTTTCAACCTCGATAGATTCTCTCCTCGGTACATGATGTACTAATCTTTGAGCACTTCCTTCTGATGTGATGACTGTCAATATTCTTCCCTATGATCCAACACTCATGGCCGTTCTTCCTCCTGAGATTCTAATATATCTCTTCCTTGGAAGATTTATCTACTTTCACAGGTTCCCAACCTTTGTTCTACCGACGACTTTGTCTTTGGGATTTCGTCAAAACTCAAGAAAAGTGTTATCTCTTCTAAGCTTCTATCCTTAAAATGATTTCGATCTCCCACACACACTTTGCGTTCTCAATATTTCGAATAACTCAGTTTGAAGGATTTTATTGAAAAGAAAATGCTTCTTGCCCACTTGGCATTCTTCTGCGCTGGTTCTTCGAAGCTTGTTGGCTTCTTGATGATATGCACACCTTTCACCTGGTCTAAGTTTTTCTGATTCTCTATGAAATTCTCTGAGTCAATCCGAGATGCACTTGACACACTCCTTTAGTTCAATATCCACACCTTTCATACAAGTATCAGAAGAGAAACGATTGAAACTCAACTAGCTTCGTCACGAACTCATTCAGTTAATCTCTTGAACAATCATACATGAACGAACTAAAATAAATCATACACAGAGAATAGCATTCATTCAATCCCACATGAAATGAACATAGTCCAAGGATTTGGGACAGTTTCTGTTTGTTCTATTCATTCATGAAAAATCAAAATACATAGTGTTTTTTGTTACTCTACTCTTATCTAATGATCTCTCTATTTTGTCTATCTAGTCTCATCTGTTGCAATGCAATACTGAACAACTATCTAAGGACCATGCCACGACCTCTCTCGTCCTGTTATGAAATCTATCATTTCAAATTCAAAGCTATTACCTACTCTTTCCTATTACAATAACTACTAGTTATTTCCAGATAGAGTCGACACTCCATATCTACAATTTTTTACAGTCCTTCAAGGCTTTACAAAGAAGTTACATTTTTAAAATTCTATTACAAAAATATCTCAACAACAGATTAAATTCTAAGTTAGGTGCTTGATTTGAAACTCTATCATTGATGATATGTCATTTTTCTACCTCCACGCATGCGCTGTTGACTTTGAAGGCGATGCTCCTACATCAATATTGCAAAATAAAAAGTTGAAAGTATGAGAAACTAGATCATCATTTTGTTGACAAATTTGAATTGGCTGGTTGGGTAGAAAAAGAATCTATCTAGCGTTAACCAATATGGACTAGTCATATATCTAGTCGAGGAGGGGTAGCTAAAAGTCTATATCAATTTATTTCAAATAATACCTTTATATAGAGGATGGAAAGATACATAACTTAGGTTTCCAAGGTGATATGTTCAGATCACTTTCCTATTGTACCTGAAGTAGTTAAGGATGGATTAAAACTTGGATTACCTTTTAAATATATTCTTTATTGGTAGGAAGAGGAGGATTCGCATAAGCTAGTCGAGGATAATCGAAAGCATTAGGAAGGTTTGGGGGAAATTTCTAGTGTTCAATGTACTTCGACATTAAGGCTACTCAAATAAAAAGTATCCTTTTGGATAGGTGAGAGACATAAAATGTGAGATTTGTTTCTTAAGGAGGTGAAGAAAGAACGTAAGTTGTTTTAATCTGAACAATTCATTGGAAAATTTAAAAAATATATCTGGGAATGGTTACTTCATTAGAATAGAAAAATAAAGAGCTTGAATATATTGGATAAATAAATACAATGGACAATTAATATTTGAGGCTTGTGGATTGAGGTTAGTGACCAAAATAGTAAGTAGATTGATTTTTTTCAAATCACGGGTGAAACAAAAACACTATTTGGGAATTAACAAACAAGGATTGAAACAAGGTTTGGGGGTTCCATGATTTGGAAAATCTATGAGTTCATCACTTCAAGATCCTTAAAGAATCTAATAGAGTGAACTTAGGCGATATTTTAAAATTTGCGTCATATTTTCACATATTTGTTAATGAATAAGAGAATAATATATTTTACAAACCAGTGACTAAGGAGTGAATTATGTATATACTTAGTACTTTTCAAAAGATGAGCATAATAGCCTAGATGAATGGATTGCATAATTTTTTATAGACTTCTTAGATGTTATTGGAGATGATTTACTAAGAGTTTTCAAGGATGTTAGGGAGATTGGGAATATGCTAAGGAGTTATAATTCCACCTTCTTAGTCCTTATTTCGAAGGTGAACTTCCGATGATCTTAGATCTATTTCCATATGTAATTTCCTTTATAAAATAATCTATAAGGTGATATAAATTAGAATAAAACCCTTCCTATATAATTGCATTTCCTTTGAACGATTTGAGATTCTAAAGGGTGGACCTATACATGAGTTCATATGAACTTCTTAGGAAGGCTTGTATTAAAATAAACCTTCTAAATTCCATGCAATAATTATCGAACTAGACTTGTATATGTCCTATGATAGATTGTCCTCGACATGTATACAAATTATCCTCATTCATGTTGTATTTGATCTACCATTAGTAAAATGGATAATGGGTTATGTGAAATCCTTCTACAATTTTTTTTTTAATTAATGGTTTTGGTTATAGGTTTTTTAATTCTAAGGGGCTCAGGATAGGCGTCCCTTTGTCCCCATACATTTTCATCTTATTTTCCAAAGATATAAGTACATATATCCATGAATCTAAAAGTCAAAGGAAACTCATGGGAACTAAAATATGAAGGAGGGGACAACTAACTCGTCTAATATTAGTATACAATGTTTTTCAATAATATTTATTCTTTGAAGTGGAATGTTGACACTACATAGATATTCTAGAATTTTGTTGTTTGCATATAGGGATGCAAAATGATATTACAAAATCTACTTTGTATTTTCCTGAAGTGGAGGAAAAAGAAAGGAATAGTCTGGGGCATAATTTTCCATTCCCCTTTCGTCATTTGAATGATGGAATTAAGTACTTAGGTTATTCTCTTCAACACAATATTTATGGAAATGTTGACTAGAGGTGATTATTATCCATGATTGAAAAAAGAGTTAATGTTTGGTGTAAGCATTGGATTTCAAAGGGAGGTATATTAGTTCTCACCAAGCCGGTTCTAGAGGCCATTCAAGTATATTAGCATATTTTGACTCATAGTCAAGAAGGTATTTGGACAGGATCTAGAAGATGTGTTTTAATTAAGTATGGAAGAGTAACCATAATTATAAGGGATCCAATTTGAAAAAATGAAATCTTATCCTAAGTTTCAGGGTGGTTGGGGCATCAACAATATCTTACTTTTTCATAAACTTGTACTAGCTAAGTCACTTTGGAATTTCTTGACCATAGACAACCTATGGATAAGGATTCTAATTTAAAAATAGATTTCCTTGGAACTATCATAGACTATATTAGGAGCGGAAAAATATTCCTAATATATCTAACTGGTAAAAATATTTGACATTACGTTTTTTTAGTATAGGTTAATTCCTTTCTTAGAAATTTGTTTTAGGAACTCATGTGGTGAATGAATTTCCTTCCTAAAGTTTTTAATTATTTAGTTGTAGGAACAAAGAAGGAACATATTAAATAAATTTGATAAGACTCTACTTACCTCAGTTTGAGCCAAGGTTGGCTACAAGCTTTGACCATGGAATTTGAAGGCAACTAGGATAAATGTTGCTTATGGATTTTTAACTAAGATTCAAAAGTAACATGTAATACTTATGAATCCAAACGATGACATTTATTGGAATTATATAAAAATTGGAGGCCTTTAAATTGCCAAAATTAGATATACATCTTTACAAACTCGAGATTGAAGAAATTGAAAAAAATTATGAAAAGTTAAAGCACCTCCAAAGTGCACTCTATTCCTATAACTTCTACTCATTTGACATGTGATATACTTATGAATATAAATAAAGTAGGTATAAGAATTTGAGTAATCTATATAGGTAATTAAGAAACTTCATTATATTTATTTTTAAAATTCCCAAGACACGAACGTAAAGAGGTTAAGCATTACCTCATCATACCTCACTTAAACATTTGCGGGATAAAGCAATGTTGGAAGATTTGTTTCAAAAGTACTTTATTGGAAGAGGAATAAGGAAATATATAACACCTCCATATTGGATTACGTGGGGAATATGGTTTATGAGGAATTCAATTATTTTTTAGGAAGTCCATTTTCCGAGATTCAAAGTTTCATTACAATCTTTTTCATTATTTTTTTTATAACCCATAATCAAGATGAATCAATAGAATTATTCTTTCTATTGAAATGTTCCGAGATTTAAAGTTTCATTACAATCTTTTTCATTATTTTTTTTATAACCCATAATCAAGATTTTATAACCCATAATCAAGATGAATTTAGAAAATTATTCTTTCGATTGAAATGTTCTTTAGAGAAATATATTATACAACTACAAGTATTTGGAGAGACATTATGGCTATAAGATTGATAAACAATGAAATCCAAGTCCACTATCATAGCCTCTCAAAGCTGGATGGCATTACATTTGAAGGACATCTCTAATCTTTTCGAGATGATTATTTTTACTAAGATATATAGACGGACACTTTTTTGGATTATCTATCAAAGGAAACTTTGAACTTGGAGAAAGGTTTTTTTTGTATTATATGAATTTACTACGGTACATCTAGTTTGATCAAGGTATTGTAACCTCGTATACCTTTGATGTTATTTGGTTATTGTAACATGTCAATTGATGATGACATCTGGGCTTGTAAGCCAGATAATCTAGTCATACATTGTATGTGTATGAGTATTTAAGAATTTTATTTTTAATTTATTTTGAATAAAAAAAAATTGAAAAGAAAAAAAAAAATTTCACTTCATTAAATATATTACTTTTAATCATAAAAAATTTAAAATAAAATTATTTAAATAAAAATTGATTAAAACGTATTTTAATAAAAACATGAACTTATTAATAGTATGTAACTCCCTCGTAGATATACATTCATGTTACCTTTTATTTGGAAAAATCATATATAGACTATATTTTTTTTAATTTGAAACTTAAACTTTACAATCCAATACAAGAAGAATGTAGGTTTCCCATAGAACCAACACCAACCAAGCCAACAACAGTAACCTTCATACACTGATGCCTAAACCCAAACACCCATGAACCTATCAACCTTAATTAACGGTTTTCCCATAGCCTCAAAGGGTTTACTTATATAATAAATAGTGGTTAATGTTGACTATACCGATCCCTGCCTACCCTAGTTAGAGAAATAAATACAAGTTGACCTATGCCATAAAACAAATATCTTCCACTTGTTGTGCATATATCTTGAGGTTCCATTTGGCTTGGCTGAAGCCCTCATTCTCCTTTTTTGTCGACCTTCATTACCACTACCATAAACCACATTTACTTGCTACCCTTTTCTCATCAAAGCATCCTTATCAAAAATGGGCTAAACCAACGGTATGAGCAGTTGTCACGACAGCAAGAGTAGAAGACCGTGGATTACAGAGTGCCGAAAGAATCACGCTACTAGCATTAAGTGCTACGCTGTCGATGGCTGCGGAGAATTTATGGGCAGCGGATAGGAGGGAACCGCTGCGGCCATGAAGTGTGCAGCTTGCAATTGTCACCGCAACTTCCACAGGCGAGAAATTCGAAATAAGATCCTCTGCCAGTGCCATAGGATAGCTCATCATCCTACATTCGGAGGAACTGTAAGTTATGCGTCCGTTTCTATCTCTGGTATAATACTAAAAATCACATTTTTAATAGAAAATAAATATATATACACTTTTATAAAACTCTTTAAAAATATTAAAATTAATATATATAAATTTAAATCTTAAAAATATAGGAAAAAAAAAAGTTTATTTTCCACCAAAACTCATAAAAATACCAAAATTCTAGTGTAACCCAATTGTATAATATTTTTGAACATATACCTTGGTCCAAAGCAGGCAAAACAAACCCACGGATAACAGATGATTGCTTAATGGAATTATAAGTGATCATGAAAAACTAAATACAACGTTCACATACAAAAATATTGTTGATAATTTCTTTGGATGATTTTTTTTAAAATATTTAAATTTAAATATTTGGATATTTATTATTTACTTAAAGAAATTTTATCTATGTTGCATGAGTTTCTGAAACATGAAAATGTTGGAAATTTAGATAGGAATGTCTTGATTGAATAGAAGTATAAAAAATATTTTAGATTACAATGATACTTTAGATTACAATCTATAAATATATGATACATTTTAAATCTTATTTCAATAAAATTGAATATCAATCTAGGACAATGTTTCTCCTATTACAATAACTACAATATTGAAATTAATAATTTCATTTATACTAATAATTATATGAATATATTTAACATATGAAACTTTAATATCCATAAATATTCCATTAGAAAAGGAGAAACATAATTGAAAAATACATATATACAATTTTAACATCTTTTTAAAATTAAATTTTACACATAAAATTTAAACATCTTTGTAAATTTGAAGCATTATTCTTTTTTTATTGGAAAAAACAAAATAGAACTACTCTTCTAATATGAAAATACAATAATATCAACTACATAGTGGAGAAAATGCTTGTATTGGATAGAGTATTGATTTATTGTACTTTCATGTTTAGTTTGAGTTTTAAGGAAAACATACATGCATTAAAAGTTTTTCATATCCACAACTATAAAGTGAGTATTATTAAGTATTTTACTTAACTATTTTTTGAAATAATATTTAATTGTAATTTAGTCTTAGTTTTATAGTGATATTTTGAATAAATATAATGAAAATATTTGTAAGAAATTATGTATTCGTAATAATGAAATAAATATATTTACATTTTAATTTAATTTAATATAATTCTAATTTAAAGCTATTAGTTTAGGAAACAGGTTTCCAAGCTCCCATTTCCTTGATGTTGAAGCTCCTAAAAATCTCCCAAATTCCTAAAAGAGTTCCCAACTAATTGGAGACTTTCCCAACCAATTCTCAAACTCCCTGAACTTGAAGATATAATTTCAAAAATGTTGAAAATATCGGAAGCGGTTACTAAAATTATAGCTTTTATACCTCATAAATTAATTTCACTTCATTTTCATTATTAAATGTAATAATCATAAACATTTAAAACTAAATACAATATATTATATTGAAAATATTGACTTAGATATGTTTTGAAAACGAAAATAACCATAAAAGCCAAGACATTGGAGTATAAAGGGCTACGTGCTGGTATTCTAACTTGAAAGTGGAAACTTAGTGAACCTTCTAGACGAAGGCTCTATTTGTGCAAGAAAGGAATCATTTCTACCTATGCAAGAAAGAAATCTAGTTGCTCAAGTTCATATGAAAAGAAACAAGGATCTTGTGGTTGATACTTCCGATCAAAAAAGAGAACTTGTTGTTCAATGATGTGTCAACTCAAAAAAAAATCCAATACTTCTTTCATGGAAGTAATACTTCTTTGATGGATATGAATCTATGATTTTATATGAACTATGATAATTTAACAATAATTTATTTACTCTTATTTAATATTTCTAATGGATTATGATTAAAAATATTGCTTTAACAATATTAAATAATTTTTAAATTATCTTAATAAATTTTTTTTATCAGAATTAATAGATTAATGAATCTTTTAATTATAAAATATAATGTGATTGTTAAATAAAGATCTAGTCATGATTTTTAAATAAACTATTACATTGTCAATATTAACTCCCTTGTATTTATACTATTGATTTATCATTCCTTAATTTGTTTAATAAACAATTTCACCTTTATATAATATAATTAAAAATTTATGGTCTCACCTTTATATAATATAATTAAAAATTTATGGTCTCTTACCAATTTCCATGGAGCATATTTTTTTAAATCCAACCAACTTTACTCAATTTTTAACATTTGCCTTTGTCTTTGCATTATTATTTTCATTATTTTGCAATTCTGCAAAGTGTGATTATATCTTAAGATAAAATTTTACAGTTTTCAAAGTGTGATTATGTCTTAGGATAAAGTACACTTGAAAAATATCAATGTAAGTTTTAACTTTTACCAATTCAAAGGTTTCAAGACTCTCATTATAATAATATCCATATAATTCAATCAGATTATCACAAGGATTGAATTCTAAAAACCATTCATGATTACTAAACAAGCACATTATAGCTATAACCTGAAACCGATTTCTAGAGTTTATGTATAGCTATAACCTGAAACCGATTTCTAGAGATTATGGGATATTGTGAAAGCAAAGGCCTTTGGATACTATTTATAAAGATGATAGACTTTGTGCGGTGTCGTCTGAATAAAAGAAAGCAAATGCCTAACGTCTGTCCCTAAATAAGGAGGGCAAGTGACGTTGTCCCCCAGCTGCCCGCAAATTGTTTTGGCATTCTGGAAACGTTGTGCATTTTTTTTTTTTTTTTGAAATTTGGCAAAAAAATATAGACTAAATCACAAATTTTTATTATTTTAATTGTATTTTTTAGTGCATTTCATAGTGCTGAAAACATCTAGGGCATTTTATATAGACTTAGTCACTCAAATATATAGATCCAATAATTACTAGCAATATTTTTGAGGCACTTGTCCCTGAGGTGTAGGACAGTCGGTGACGGAGTGTGTTGTTAAGCCACTCTGTGATGTTAAAGTCACCGGTTCGAAACCTGCGGTTAAGTCACTCTGTGATGTTAAAGTCACCGGTTCGAAACCTGCGGGGACAAAAAATCCAACCATTTTAAGGGTTGGTGTGGCTCAGGCCGGGTGCGATCCCCGGGTGACCACAGGTTAATCGCGTAGCCAACAGGTCTCGCACAAATTAACAAACAAAAAAAAATATTTTTGAGGCACCCACATTTCTTTATTACACTAAGATCACTAGTGTGGGAATGATTACTTAGTGATTAGATTCATTTCAATTTTCTTCACATATTAGTCCATCTTAATCCTATTGATGCTACTTTCCGTTAAATATTTTCAGCTAAGCAACACCTTGAGGTGATCAAAGCAAAGCCACACAATATGTTTATTAAATCAATTGAGGAGTACATTATATCAGATGATATTCAACTTAGAGGGTTGGAACCAACCTTTAATAAATAGGATTTAAATCACAACTAATCTCCATTATTTCAAAGTCTCCCCTTTTATGGAGAAAGGATTGACATCCACACCTAATATATCCCTAAATAGTTCAAATTTTATCTTCCCAAGAGGCTTAGTAGAAATATCAACAACATTTTAAGTAGTATTATAATACATTAAAGCAATGCCATTAGACTGCATCTTTCCTCAAACAAAATGAAACATAGTGTCAACATGCTTTGTCCTTGAATGGTTAACTGGATTATTTTCCAACTTGATTGAGCTCTGGTTATCACATTTTATTATTGTAGCTTTCCTTTGTTCTTCTCCAACATTTTGAAGTAGTCTTTTCAACCAAATAACTTCACAATTTGTTGCACACATTGCTTTATATTCTTCCTAAGTGGATGAAAAATATACAATAGGCCACTTCTTACTGCTCCATGAAACAATCACAGATCCAATACCAAAGGCATAACCTATAGTAGATCTTCGATCATCCATATTGCCAACTCAGTATAAATATGAGTAACATGTTATCTCAACATCGAATGAATCAATATATTTAATACCATAATCAATTGTTCCTTTGACATACCCGAGTACCCCTTATGTTGCATTCCAATGGTTTTCCAAAGGTTTTTCCATAAAATGAATTAACACACTAATAGAATATGTTATGCTAGGTCTAGATGTAGTAAGATAGTTCAAGCTTCCCACCATTTTTCTATACAATATACCATTTACCTCCTTCGAACCATCATCACAGTGAAGTTTCATGTTATGTTGCATTGGAACATAAGAAACTTTACATTGATCTATTTTAAACTTCTTAAGTACTTCTCTCACATATTTACATTGAGACACAAAGGTTTGACCAACATTTCTCCAAACTTCAAGACCTAGGTAGGAATGTAACTCACCAATATATTTAATTTCAAATACATGTGATATCTCCTTCTTAATTCCACTAATATTTTTTTCTAAATTTCATGTAATAATTAAATCATCAACATATAAGGAAATAAATACAACATGTCCCTTTTCATCAAACTTGGTATACAAATTTGGATCACTTTTTCTCCTCATAAAACCCTTATGAAGAAAGAAGGGATATATCTTCTCATACGATGACCTAGGTGCATGTTTAAGTCAATACAGTGCTTTCTTTAATTTATGCACTAAATGTTCCTGACCACTTTTCACAAACCCCTCTGGTTGAGTAAGTTAAGCCTCCTCCTTTAACTCACCATTCATAAAAGTATATTTTACATCTAATTGGTGAAGCTTCCAATGGTACTTTGTAGCTAATGCAATTACCAATGTTATAATATTTAATTTAGGTTTGTATATCCATTTACGTCCTATGAAATTTTTATCTTTAGGCAATTCAGTCAATTCACAAGTTTTGTTTTTCACTATAGAGTCATATTCTTCCTCCATTTATTTTCTCCACTCTTCATATTCATTAGCTTCATTAAACCTCATGGGTTCTATGACATTTTAAATATTATTCATTAGGGAATAATCTTTATACTTTTCACATGGATGAACCTGTCGTGAAGATCTTTTCAATTGGCCAATGACTTCTTCTTTGTTTTGTGAAGATCCTTCTTCATTGGTGGATGTATCAATGTCATTAGCTTCATTTTCCTACTGGTGCTTCTCTTCTTTAACCTCTTCATCTTCAATAAGTACATGTCATCCTTCATGACTATTGTCTTCATTATTTCCTTATCCCTTCTTATGAAAAATTACATCTCTACTTGGAAACACTTTCTGAGTAGATGAATCAAACAATTTATATGATTTAAATTCTAAACATTACCCTATAAAAATACATTTGATAGTTTTATCATCAAGCTTCTTCCTGTTCTCCTTTGGATTATGTGCAAAATCCTTACACCCAAATATCCTCAAATTATTAACTGTTGGTTTAGAATCATACAATGCTTCGAAATAAGTTTTATGATAAAGAAATATTCTATTCTTTAAATAAACGAAAGTGCTAATGGCCTTTTCCCTAAAAACATTTGAGAGATTCTTGCCTTTCATCATACTTCACACACACTCCACCAAAGTTTTGTTTTCATTTCTGCAACTTTGTTCTGTTGTGGAGTGTGAGGTGTTGTAAATTGTTGTATTATCCCATGATCTTTGAAATACTTGATGAGGATCCCTGATATGTACTATCCCCATTGATTTGAGTGGAGGATTTTAATGGTCTTTCAAATTTTCTTCCCCACCATGTTTTTAAATTCCTCAAAGTATTAAAAAAATCACTCTTTTTTCTAAGAAAATAAACCCATGTGTCTCTTGTGTAGTCATCAATAAATAATAAGCACCACCTAAGGACCTTGTCTACATTGATCCAAAAATATTAGTATGTATAATTTCTAATACATATTTATTTCTTCTATCAAAATTAGAGGGGAATTCATATTTGTGCATCCTTCCTAATGCACAACCTTCACAAGAAGCATACTCATTTTTCAACATAGGGACTCATTCAACCATACTTTGTTTTTGTAATAACAATACATCATGATAATTAATGTAACCATACCTTAGGTGCCAAAGAGTTTCTGTATGCATAGCTGTAGAAGTCAATGCTTGATAGTTCTTGTCAGTGGCATCAATTTTGTACAGACCTCCAACTCTGACTCTTGAGGCAACAATTCTGTAATGATCCTGCAAGTCCTTCACTATACAATGTGTCTTGAAGAATTCGACCTTCAAATTCTGATCTTTAATTATGGACACACAAATAAAGTTGTTTTTTATCCCAGGTACATACTCAACATTGTGAATGTATCTAACAGTTCCATTCAACAATGTTACCGGAATATCTCCATATCCATTGATCTGATAAGAACGATCATCTCCACGATAAATATGGACACCATTATGTGTTTCTTTAAAGTTTATATACCAATTGTTGTTACATGTCATGTGAATTGAAGCTCGAGAATCCACAAACCATGCATCAACATCATTAGTTTCAGCAAACAATGCAACATTAGACACAAATAGTCTAAGATCTTTTAAATCAAAATTTGGGTTTTCCTCTGCAAAGTATCCTGAATGTTTTCTATTTTTATGCCTAGCCTCATCATTTTTCTTCTTAGATCATTCTCTGGAAAGATTTCCAGTCCTACCACAATAGAAACACTTATGTTCATTTCTATCAGATGGCATACCTTGATTTGGCTTTGAAAATGACTTCCTCTGAAATGAATTTCCTCCTCTGCCTCGTTCTCCTGGTTTCCCTTTAGGGAATCTCTTCTTTTTCTGTAGTTCTAAGTCTGAATTATGAGGCTTCAAATTCATCTTCGAATTTGTGCGACTCTCTTATTCTTGCAGCAATATACATGTCAATTCCTCAAAAGAATAGGTAGGAGGTTTCTCTCTTGTTGCAAGGCCTGTTATAAACATTTGATACTCCTCTAGCATTTCATTTAGAGCAATTGTGACAAGATCAGTGTTTGAATCTTTTTCTTCTGTATCCCCCAATTTATCTTTCATGTCTTTAATTCGCCCAAAAAAACTACTAATAGACTCATTTATATCCATTTTAATACTTAGCAATTTACTCTTCAGAAAAAAAAATACGATTTGTATTATTAGTCTCATACAAATCTTTAAGTGATTTATCGGTTTCTTTGGAAGTATTAACATCTCTAATGTGAGAAATTATATAATCTTTCATAGACATTCGTAGTAATACCTTGTCTTTGTTCTCCCTCTTATCCCAATCTTGGATTGTTTCCACTGTTGCACCTGCAGACGCATCAGGTCGCACTTCATCTCCTTTTACGATCACACTTCATCTCCTTTTGTGATCATCCATACACCGTAAATTTCCATCATGGTATTCATTTTTTATTTCCAATTGACGAATTTTGAGCCATCCAATTTATTGGCTTCAATGAGATAAGTTTCAACGAGTGGATTTTCCATCTCTGCAAACTCCTTCACGTAGTAAATTCCTCTTCAAAGCAACAATCATGTGCGAAGAATGGAAACTAGTAGAGAAAATGGTGCGGCCTCTCAAAACCAAAATGGAGCAACAAAAACACCAATGGCTTTGTTCCAAAATTATTGGAGAAGGATGGGTTCCTTCATGCCTCTCCACACCGGATAAGTTCCTTCACACAACAAAAATCCTTCTCCCGCTTCCAATGATCATATCAACTCTCTCCTTCATAGAGCAATGATCTAGTGTTGGCTCCTCTTGAAATCTAGATGGAAGTAGGTGGCCGATACCTCTCTCCTTTGAAGAGGAGTGATCTCATGTGGAATTTCTTTTAAACAATATTTTAATCATATATTTAAAAAATATATAAATTTCTCTATTCGAAAATAAATTTGACGCCTCCGTTTTAAACTTTAAATACATATATCTTTTTCAAAATATATATATACCTATATCAATTCACATAAAAGACGGGTAGAGATATCTGATTTTTTTTTTAAATCGTCGTAAAAAACGTGCACCTACATGCATCTGAAGATCATTCGTATGGATTTATCGATTATCCAAATATTTTGGATGTGTCTTGTTGTTCTATGATCATGTTGGCTCTGCAACTTCACGGCTCCACAAACTGGCAAACACCTCTACACTCGCCCGACCTCTTCTTGCTCAGAGAACCGTTGTCGCATGATCTCTTGCTAGAGAGATTTTTTCCACCTCTTCTGTCTTTTTCTACAAATAGGCGAATTAAGAACGACCCTCCACCTCATGGTTGGACCCTTCTCCTCAATGCACACGTGGCTCGAGATCCTCGAGTTTATTTTCCTTTGCCTTTGAGAATCCAAATAAACTTTAGCGCATTCTCTTCCTTTCATAGACAAACCACTAACTTTAGCTCTGATACCAACTTGAAAATAGAAAGAAAGAAAAAAATCGATTTCTCCGAGGTAAGGTAGCACCTCGAGGCCATCAAAGCAAAGTCGCACATTACGTTTATTAAATCAATTGAGGAGTACATTATATAGGATGATATTTGATTTAGACGGTTGGAACTAACCTCTAACAAACAGGATCTAAATCACAACTAATCTCCATTATTTCTAAGTTACTAAACATGCTTGAGTGGTAACATTAAAAATGGCCAAGTCCTTAATAACGAGTTAATCGCTTTAGATTCTTCTTACCAAATTTCCTCATATAAATATAACCTTTCTTGATCCCATTGATTTTACTTTTAGTTCAATAATTTCATTAAAAGCACAATAAATGTAGTTGAATTGTTCTCTCTTAGCGTTATATAATATCCCTAGCCTCATTTAAATTAAAGAAGGTCATTAGTATTCGTATTGGGGTTGTTTATATTGAGTTAAGATTAATTTAATTTTAATGTATCTCAATTGTAAATATATTTTATGTTGTAAAAGATTGAAATTTTTTAATATATGGATTTATATATATATATATATATATATATATATTCAAATTTATAATTTTATTTGTTGAAAGAGGATTTAACAACCATATTTAAATAAAATTAGTTGATATATTTATATCAACCATTTTTAGCTAAATATGATTGTTACTACTACTAGCACAGCTGCTAACTCGCGGTTGAGAATGTCGAAAGGGCAGACAGCTGAAGTCTGTGGCGAAAATGAAACACGTACAGAAAATGAAACGCACAGGCAGCCAGAAAATGAAACGCCTGGACAGTTGAGGAAATCTAAATGGTAATCTAAAAGGTTAATCATTTAAACATGGCAATCATATAGTGCTGCAGTAATTTCTTAATATGATTAGGTAAATGTTAAAAAATAAACAGGGTAACGGATGCATTCAGAAATACAAGGAAGTTATGAAGAGTAAATCACATTCATTGATTTGGGAGGACGACTAAGAATATGCCAGCATCTTCAATTGTTAAGTAGTTAAATAATTTCTACATTAATATCGTTGATGATGGACCCTTTGGATATCTGAACAAATTCCTTAACATAGTTAATCAAGGAAATATTTCACCCGCATTAATGAGCGTGGCAATAACGTCTTTTTACAGTACAAAGAACCCTCTTATCCCATCAATTTCCGGATTTTCATTTTGTTATCGTTGTCATAACGGTGTGTTTCTCCACATAACATATATGTGAGCGCAGAGTTGCTCGTAACCGTGTTACAAGAACTACAATGTATATACTACATAAAAGAAAGCCCCCCCCCCCCAAAAAAGGCCGTTTCTATCTGCTCCACTAGAATATGAATTTGGCAAATTCGAGTGGATTCAATGGATATTTTTTTTCAATTCCAAAGATATAAAAACATTAATCAAGCATACGATTCAGAAGGCTAAACTTTTCATCATTCTCATCATGTATATTGGATATGGTTTTCATCATTCTTCTTTTTTCTCGATATTCATTACAACGACAATAAACCACATTTACTTGCCATTGTTTCTCATCAAAGCGGCCCTTCAAATGATTATGTCCAGTTTCAACGAATACAGTCTAAATAATAAAAGGATCCT
>ML777876.1:644502-678629 GCA_009831015.1 Picea engelmannii
TGAACTAAGCTTTCTGATTGTTCCATATATATCCTCTTTTCCTAAAAACTTCATTTAAAACAATTTTAACATGTAGATGTACTAACACAACATGAATAGAAACAAGCTTTTAACAACTGGTGAGAAACTTTCATGGAAATCAATACCTTCGAAATACCTTCTACTACCAATCATTCTTTGAACCTTTCATATTTTACTATGTTTTGATTTTATAAAAGGAGATTCATCAAACACTGCATCTAAGTCCGTGATGATTTTGTGTGTAGTAGGATTCCATAGACTGCACCCCTTAACATCATCATTGTATTAAAGATCTACCTATTTACTCTTTTGCAGCCGATGGTGACCGAGTTACGAGATAGCACAACAACCTTTGTCCACAATTGTTGTTGCAACTTGGAATTACTGAACATGCCTATTGGATCCAAAATTCCTTGCAATACTTTCCAAGTTCCATGGATACGAACCTACATTCAACGTATATTGTCAAATAGTTGATTGACCTGCCAACACATCAACCTTTCTAAAATCCCATCTTTATAACCTGGACACACTGCTCCACCTCAAACTTTCAATTCGAACAACTTTGATGAAATCTGGCCAAACCAGCCAAAGTGAACCTTTGCTACTCACCTCCAAGGACTTCACACTGGAGTCTCGATGCTCCACCTTAACGCGAGCATTCCCTTGACCAAATTTGGCCAAGCCGACCAAGTAAGCTTTCATCGCTTACCTCGAGGTCCGTTTACAATGGAGTTTAACAAGTCTTTTATAGGCTTCATTACATACAATGCATAGACACAATACCACGGGCTACCCAAAAAATATGGACCCGAAAAATCACATGCTTTGACCTAAGAACCATATTTAACTCATTAAGTTTTTCACCAAGTCAAGGTTAATCCAACATATATACCCCCACATATTCAATCTATTTGAAACTATGTCTAGACTTTTTCATAAATAGTAGAACTATGCCCATTCACACAATTAACACAATGATTTATGTGAAAACCCAATACTAAAAAACACCCACAAAACAATGATAATCATATTCTTTGAACTAAAATTGAAAACTAATAGTTTCTATAATAAAAACATATATTCTATAAATTTCCATGTCAATTGACCTTGTACTGCCGATTTCTGTGCAGACAACTAGGGAAATATCCATTTAATATGTGACGGATGTCTTTGATCATGGATATGGCGATCAAGAAAGATAATAGACTTTGTTTAACCTTTTACAATTGACCGCTACATCTTCAGATTTTGATTTCGAATTGCTGCGGATATCCAGGCAAATCCGATGGGTTTTCAGAGTATTATGGAGCTGCCATGAATGAACATTATAAACTACAAAAGATTATCTGAGATACTTTGAGGCTCTGTCATTAGGTTTCAGTATGTTCATATATATTTCACTTTCCTATTGGAATGATGGCAACGATCCATGAAAGGAATTTATTAAACTAACCGACTTTAGATTTCGCAAAGTCAATGGTTGACTGAGCGGTTACGATAAAATGAAATTTTATCAACCTTCCCTTTGAGACGAGGCTGTGATTAAAACTGATATAGCTTTCAATTTTCAACTGAAAATTGAAGTACAGGGGTCATAATAATTATCATGACATCACTAATAATACGAGGACATGTTAATGCTAAATCCTATAGGCAAACTTCTAAGTATCTTAGAGTTGGAATTCAAAAAAAATATTCCTTCTACAGTAGAAGTTTTAAAAATCATGCTGTTGCGCATCAGATGTTTTGGAGTTCAAAAGCTGCTGGAGATCCAATGACAGCTTTACCTTGTTTTCTTTGTAAATATAAATCGATAATTTTTATTTTTTTTTAACAAAAACGCTATATGTTTTTGACAATGAGATTACCTTTTGGTAAACATTTAGTCTATTATATAAATTTATTAGTCTTCGTATAAAAATCATATAAATATGTTTTTGAAAATCAGATTACCTTTTGGTTTGCATTTTGTCAATTATATAAATTTATTAGAAAAAGAAGGGATAGTGTTACATAATTTTAATGTCACCATATATGTGTATGTGATGAGCTTATATGTGGGACATATTTATAAATATTATATAAATATGTTTAGGAACATGATAACACTTTTAGGTTTGCATTTTGTCTATTATATAACTTTAATAGATAAAGAAGAGCTTTATTAGATAAATAAGAGATAGTATGTACTTATTTGTTAAATATTTTATGTTAAAAGAAATTCTGGAACTATATATTTTTATTAGTCTTGATGATGAATCCCGATTCAGATTAGAAAGGTTGATGATAAAAATGACACCAATAGATTTTCAGGCAAATAAGTTCGAAACTCCTTACCATAGAAATCTGAAAACAGTGATATCCCTATTAATTCATAATTTATTATTACTACTATCATTTGTTTTTAAAATACATGATGATCAATGTCTACATAGATCAAATTTAGTTTACGAGACATTAAGATAGGTAAGAAAATTAATTAGGTTTCTTTAAAAATAGTAGAATTATATTTTTGTGCTAAAAGAGTTTTAAGACAAGCATTCCTTAATCACCATAGCTTTTATGAGAAAAATGGTCAGAAAAATCTTCTAAGTTTTACAAAGATGAAAAAAAAAAATTCCCACTATGTTTTGGGAATTGTCTAATGCCATATTTCATTATGCAATTGTACAATGTTGATTTTCTTTTTTAAGCTAATCAAAACATACAGACATTTTAATTCTCTATATTAGAGTTGATCCCCTCCTTATGGTATTTTAATTTTATTTGATCTTCTAATTATTTTATCCTCTTAGTGACATCTCTTTTTATACCCCAATGGTTTAGCAAAAAAAATTCATTTTTATGTGAGCCATACATTGGGTTTGAATCTTAGGAACATTATTCTCTTCCATGTTCTTTATCTTTTCATTTTACATTATGTACCTAGCCATAGATTTGGTCTCAATGGGGGAAAGACTCACTTCTATGTGATTTTAAGTTATAAAACACTTTTGTATTTGTCATATCTTTATCCATGGCTATCTAAAGTTGCTTTAACCTCAAACTTAACAACTATATAAGATAATAGGAGTGACTAGATTTTTAAGAAAGAGCTTCTTCTTATCTCATAGCCAAAGGTTCAATGATTTACAATTGTTTTCAAGCCCATAATAAGATTTCTACCATCTATTTATTGTTTTCTCAATGATTTGCCCTCATTAGTGTCAAAAATAAATTTGATATCAAACCTATCAAAGAGGAAATGAAAAATACCACTAAGTTGGATCATGAGGTTAACAAAAGAGTCTTGAACCCCATAATTTTTAATAGGAAATAATGAAAAGATGAGAAAATTTTAGCCATATTAAAAGAACTAAAAAATAAATCAGAAATTGAAACAACTTACCTGATAGAAGCAAAGAAGCTTGGAAAAAATAATCAAACATCAATATAGGTTGATTGATATCAAAGTAATCTATAATGACCATAAATATGACATACTTAGTAAATATCCAAGCTTGAAAGGGTTGAAAATATTTTTAAATGGAGACCTCATTCCATAAGGCCAAGGTGAATTCAGGAAGGACGCTCAAAAGGTAAAAGAAGCCAAGAAGGAAGGAGAGAAATAAAAATGTTATTATGAGGGATACACAACAATATGATAATAATAAATAGGAGTTTGGGACACAATGGATCATTTTTGGGAATTGGCATGGCTTTCCATGGTGCAAAGGTCCTATGTTATGTTGGATCCTCAATGATACTGATATTATTTTTCTAGTTGGAACTTGGGACCATGGAGACTCTAAGATCCCTATCATAGAAGATTTTGTCTTATAATCGACATGGAAAAAGAAATCCTATTGCAAAGGGATTGGATTCATAGCCTAATATATATATATATATATATATATATATAACTCCTTAGATTCATCTTCATTAGACCCTCTCAATCAGTGTAGTTGGAAAGAAATATCAAACATCAATGCTAAGAATTTTTAGATACAAAATTGTTATTTCATATCTATTGATTCTACTTTTTATAAGAAAAATAATCTTCATAAAAATTGTCCTTATAAGGCTCTAGAACAAGATATTTATATTTGAGAATGCAAGTTTTTGCAATTAGATATAATGTTCATAGTGTTTCTAGATACACTGTGTACGTGGTTTTGAAACTTCCAACATTTCGAGTGGACACTCCATCCATCAAAAGGGACAAGAAAAAACACATAATAAGGAAATCACTATCAAGGTATGTATTTAAAGAAGTGGATGGGTAGGTGAATATTTTAAAAAAGTAGATGGGTAGGTCAATATTTAAAGAGAATTAGGTAACATAACGTTGAATAAGAATTAGTTAAGGATTTGATTCCATGCAGTGTAGATGATATAAGTCGGAGCATGGGCTTCTGCAACTACGGCCACAGTTTTCCCTACCTGTCGCCCTCGTTCACTGTTGCTGACACCCTCCTATGGAAAACTTTGAACCCGTGCTTTTTGTCTGCTCGCAGGACTTTAGAACACTGGGCTCTCATATTATTCTCTATCTCCACATCCGTCTCTCGAAACACTCGCCACCATATCGGGTTGACTGATTGATGATATTTGGAACCCTGAATCATCTCTGGCTTTTGCTGTTGTGTTGGCACTCGCTTTAGTTGGTTGCAACCATTGTCTTTAGCAGCATGGGAATTCCCTCTGTCGAAGTGGGAAGGTGTGCCAAGATTGTCGATTCCATCTAGTGTAGATGACATGAGTCATAGTTCGAGCTTCAACAACTGCAGCTAAGGTTTTCCCTAATTGCCTCCCTGGTTCGTTGTTGCCACAACCACCTCTAGAATCCTTCGACCCCGTCCATGATGTCATCTCGCGAGATTTTGCAAAACTTGAGTCTCGTATTATCCTTTTTCGCCACATTCGTCTCTGGAAACACTCACCGTCATATCGGGTTGACTGATCGATGACCATTGGAACGTTGGATCATCTCTGGCTTCTAGTGTTGTGTCGATAGGAGCTTTCGTTGGTCACAACCAGTGTCTTGAGAATCATGGGTAGGCCCTCCGTCAAAGCAGAAAGGTGTGCCAAGCGTGTTTATTCCATCCACAGTCTAGACTTATTGGGGAACCATGGAAAACCAAAAATTTATCATTTTGAAGGAGGGTTGTTCAGTTGGTAATTTCTTAGGCTTTTGGCCCAATTCTAGTGTCATTCTTGAATGGATTTATGAGAATTGGCATGAGCAAGACCCTCTATTATTTTCTGAACATCGAGATCATATTTTCAAATATTGTTCTTATTTTTTAGACTGTAAGGGAATTTTTCTTTTCCACTGGACCTTCGACTGCAAATCATATAGGGAGATTTCTTCTTCTCCTGTTTAGATTAGAATTTTGGGCCTTCCCCTTATTTTCAGGCGTGAAGTGTCCTTCGAATCCATATGAAACTATTTGGGTTGCTTGATAACCGATTCTAAAGAAAAGGAAAATACCTACCCATGTTTCAGAATATGTGTAGACTTGTATTTTTCAAAGGGATTTCCAAAGGTGATTCAACTCAAGATAGATGTTTGGAATCATATTCAAGCCCTCTACTATGAGTAAGCTCCTTTCAAATGTAATAATTTTCATGAATATGAGATTTTGCCAAAAAAAAATAATCTAACTCTAAAGAATCTCAACAATTACAGAATAATGTGGATCAAGAGTTGAAGCATAATCTCAACAATTACAAAATAATGTGGATCAAGAGTTCAAGCATGTTTTAAGAAAGAGTAAAAAACAATAGCCCAAAGGGGCACAACCTAACGACACGTATAATTATTTCCAATCTATTCCATCCCATAATAGATATGATTGTTTGTAATATCAAGACGAAGAATCAGAAGCCTATGTGGAGGATGTTCCTCATCAGAACCATTCGAAGATCAAATTTGAGAAGCTAATAACAGAACAAAAGAATCACGAAAACTCACCTAAAGGTAACGAGGCCCCAAGTGGGGGCAGTGCTTCTTCGCATGGAATGGTCTAAAATTCATATCCTATGGATATGCCTCCAATTGGGGTTTTTGACTCTCCCCTTGATCCGTGTGTGGAAGTGGACATTGGAGATGCACGCACACAAACAATAAAGCAAAAACCATGTCCTTCTCCACCTATAACAAGAGGAAGAAAAGTAAAAAAAATCATAAAGAGAAACATCTAGGAAGCTACCAACGAAATTTGGGTAACATTGCATATAGCAATGGAAAAGCTTGTATTGTGAATTAATTATGTTTTTCTTTTTCATTTTTTTTGTGTAATTAATTTGCAATAATATATTATTGCAATCCATAAGTAGTGAGTTTGAATCAAGGGAAGTTCTGGTTTTGGTTCATCAAATCCAACCTAGTAATTTTGGTTCTTTTTTACCATAGTATAGTTAGCAATCGAAATATTTTGAAGTTTGTACTCTGTCGTTAGCTTCAACTCAAATTTTTTAATATATATGTTTCCCAAGTTTATTTAAAATAAATAAATAGGCAAAGACTCAAATTGGTCGATGAGATTAAATATGTTGAAAACTTAATTTGAGGAGAAAAGAAATATTAAAAAGATCAAGTTAGCCATTGGGAGGAAGTATTAAGACAAATAGATCAAATTAGTAGTTGGGGAAATTTATTAAGATAATAAGAAATGGAACAAGGAGGGGAGGGTTATAATAATTATATTATTTAATAATAACATAGATAATGAAGAATTTGACAAATAAGGAATTACTTAAAATACAAACTTTGACAACTTTTTTTTTAATATGATTTTTTTGTTGTCCCTGATGATGAGGGAGTGTCCACTTGAAAATTTGGATGTTTGGAAACCAGATACACGATTTATCCAAAAATAATTTGAGAAAAAAATTTATAATGTGATAAATGAAAGTAATATCCTCCTGCTAGAAGACCTTAATTCAAGAACTACAACTAACAAAGGTACCCTTTCAAGGAATGATTCCAATCTTAATCATTTATAGATATAAAGACCTTGTCATATCTCATAGATACAAAAAAAATTGAAAACCTAACCGACAATTTCTTTGGTACATATATAGTCAAGATCTATAGTTCTTGATACCTAATTGTAATACCCTTAAGAATTAAGATATTTGATTTTATTTTTTTAAATAAATTTTGAGTTATGAAAATTCATACTTGATATAAGACATTTAATTAATGTAGTTTTTACTTTTAAGCAAGAGTTTGAATTTTCAAATGTATTCTTTGATGAATAGATGTATGAGACAAAACTTTTTAATATATTTAATTTAGAATATAAGTGAAACAACTAGGTTAAAAATAAATGACTTTGACTTCATGACTCCGGAACATGTCAAGCTTGCTTGATGATAAGTGTTGGGTTCCCTTGCATTTCCAAAGAGATACCCATCATTAGACTTTAATTCCATTCTTTCCCAACAATATATTATTATTTTAGAAAACAAATATAACAAAAATAAAACGTATCTCAGATGAAGTTAATTGCAAGTAGTATCGAAAACAAATGGAAAACATAATTCGATGCAATAAGAACGCATTACAATGTTTTGAGTTCGTAATAAAGGAAATCGACAAGAGATTTTTCAAATAAAAACACCCTTGCCAACCTTTGTTCTCCTCTATTATAGTTTCACAAACAAAACAAACAAATAAGAGTGCAACAACAAATTACTATAGGAAAACTTGGACCCATAAGTATAGTACAGTATACCCATAACCTATATATTATAAACCACACTTGAAGACTGGGATCACCATATTGAGAATAGAACCAATTATAACTCATGAAGCTATGTGTCGTAGAAGGAAATGTTGATAACTATATAAAATTTCATTGCTACAGAGTGAACGCCCACTTAATAAAATGATACATTCTCTTGATTAGACATAGACCATGAGATTTAATATGTGAAGAAAACCCTTGCATAAAGACTTATGTTAACCATCGGGAGATACTCTAGTTCGAACTCCAAGCTCCGAGAAGGAGAGATAAACTCATAGATACGTAAAAGGGTGAAGAACAATATCTTCCAAGACCGTGGGTAATCGAATACATAACTCACAAAGGAAAATAACCCATTATATACTTTTAAAAACGAGTAATCCTTACCCTTTTCTATAAAAGAAATAATTTAAAAGGGAATAATGGAAACTGGCCATGAAATGCACACACAGTTAAGTATTCTTTTTATATTTTAAAAATAAATAGAGTTCTCATTCTCTCGTAAGGCAGAATTCCTTACCTAAAGAGTAATCTGAATGCAAGGAATCCATACAACTACTCCACACCACTGCTAAACGAATCTTTCACCACCGGAATGACCACGAAGAGTATTCCTAGGACAAAGTTCTATAAAAATTCACACTACCGTATAGTAAAAACCTCCATAGGTTCAAGTTACATAAACGAATTCTTTGGAAAACAATACTAAAGCACGGTGTTCATCAAGTGATGGGGCCTTGGGTCCATTAGTTGTACGTACAACTTTTCTTATCGCAATCCATGTGATGCTCACAAAAAGAGGTGATATGATTGGTTAGGAGACTAGCTAGACAAGCCCATATGTCCCTGAGTTCAAAGAGTTGTAGACGCATCTTTCTCCTCGTAACTTTAACTTTCAAGTTGATAAGGAGCGAATTAAAGATTGCACCAACCCTTATGGCCAAGATGTTAAACTTTTCGCCATAGTCAAATGTATTATAATATATATATATATTACAATACATTTGACTATCGCGAAAAGTTTGTAAGGTTATATATATATATATATATAACCTTACAAACTTTTCGCGATAGTTAAATGTATTATAATATATATATATATATATATATATATAACCTTACAATTTTTATCCACGATCCTTACTATAGTTCTTACTCAAAGCTATGAGGGCTCAAACTTTAGGGTTCCTAAGGTCGCGACTTGTCATAGAAACGAATAACAAGGGTGGATTCAATGCAATAGCATATAGAAAACTCATCCAAACTTGGAAGCCAACTCTTGAATTTTTGTCATACAATTATTGAAATAAAGTAAGATACAATAGTAGGGTGTATAAAATCTCTATCTTACCCCTTAATATTCATAACTATATGTATACTTATAAGGTGAGTATTGACAAAATCCTTTCATAGTTTCAACCTAACAATTTTTTTTTTTTTTTATGGAAAATTGGGTATGTTATATATGGTATGAGAGTTGTAGGATACAACACTTAGGCCTAAGGGTATCACTAGAAAATATTATGTTAAATGATAAATCTAACAAACACAATTTTTAATTGTTCAAAACTGAATGTGTCAAAACAAATTTGTAACTATCTTAGCGCATAATGGAGACGAAGGAAGACCTGAAGGCATTGATAATCAAGAACCTCTTAGAAACTTAGAACATCATAGCGAGAGTAGTTCAACACCCTAGGTATTTGAAATAATGAAGAATCCTATGGTGTAATTACAAGTATTCAAAGATGATAATGAAAAACTAAAGAAAGTGTGGGAAGATCAACAAGAAATAAATGAGATGGTGTTACGAAGCATAGCAACGAAAAAGAGCCCAAAAGATAATGAAGTAGATGAGGAAGTTAGTAAAAAATCCTCAAAGGATTCTAGCCATGGAACATAAAAAGAAAACATATCTTGTAATGACACACATATGACAAAAAACAGAACATCTATAGTAAAGAAAAGAAAACAGATGGACCATTTATATGGATATTTCAAGAATATCAAACCTTCAACATTTGATGGCGAGTCGAGAAATCGTGAAGAGGCATAATCTTGGTTACTTGACATAAATAAATACTTCCATATTTACAATTGCTCTAGTAATATGAAACTAGTATATGGTGGCAGGACTTAAAACTAGCCACAAGATTAAAGGAAAAGAAAATGGAATGGGTAGATTTTAAGAAATAATTTAAGAAACAAGACTTATCTCAAAGTTATTATGAGATAAAAACCAAAGATTTATATGAGATGAAGTCGGGAAAGATGTCTATGGAGGAACTAATTACTAAATGTTTCGAACTATTGATATTTTTACCTTATATTAAAGAAGACAAGGTAAAAGTTGAAAGCTTTCTAAGTTGTTTACCTCTGTCATACAAGGAAATAATAGAGTTTGATAACCCAAAACTTTTGAATGAAGTAATACGAAAAAGAAAAAATATGCTATGATCAATACAAACAATGATTTGAAAATCCAAAAGCATGGAGAGAAAAAAATCAAGAGAAGATAAATCAAAGGAAAACTCGTTTCAAACCATCCCCATTTCAGAACATGTCGAAAGGACGTTAAGAACATAAATCCCACGGAAACATTCCTCAAGTACAAGGAAGAAAGTTGTTTAACTTGGGATTCAAGAAAACAAATTGTAATCCTAGAGAACAATTGAAATGTTGACTATGTGGTGAATCACGTTTTTTGAGAAATTGTCCCTATAGGAATGTTGCAAACAAAACTATTAATAACATATAAGAAGCTTCGACAGTTGGAGATATTGGAAAAAGTATTCATAGAATCAACACAAATTTGGATGGAAAGAAAGAAGATCATCAATCCACTATTATGGAGATTGAAGGTAAAATTCATAACAACAAAGTATCTATTTTAATTTACCCACGAGGTATTTTAGGTTATGTTACCCCAACTTTGGTAGATTCAAACAAACTGAAAAAATTAAAGAATACTAAATATTGGTTAGTACAATTAGCAATAAGCACAAAAAGAAAGGTAAGATAACTTATTCCTGATTGTGAGATGAAAACAAGTTGTTAGGATACAAAGATAAACTTGAATGTATTACCTTTAGGATCATATGACATACTTATCGGAATAGACTAGTTAGAAAAGCATAAATTTGTATTGAACTTTTATGAAAAATCATTTGTATACCAAGATGAAAACACAATATCAAGAACAATGCAATGAATTAGTAAACCAGTTTCTATTAGACAAATATCACCAATGCAATTTAAAAAGTGCATTAGTAAAGGCTACAAAATATATGTTATCAAAGTAACAAATCTGCTAGAGAAAGAAATCAAACCAAGTTTAGAAGAATTTGCGGTTCTTCGGGGATTTGAGGATGTATTCATAGAAGAAATACCATAATTAACCCTCAGGAGAGAAATATATTTATTTATTGATGTACTACCTGGATTTGCACTAGTGTCAAAGGAACCTTACAGGATGAGTATCCATGAATTAACATAATTAAAAATTCAAATACATGAACTATTAGATAAAGGTTACATCAGAACAAGTGTCTCGCCATAAGGAGCACCATTATTATTTGTCAAAAATAAATATCAAAAACACTAATATTATGTATTGACTATCCTCAATTGAATAAAATGATGATTAGAAATAAGTAACCTGTACTCAGGATTAATTATTTATTTGATGAGTTTGGAGGAGTGAAAATATTCTCTAAATTGGATCTAAGATTTGGGTATCATCAAATCACAATAAAATATGAATACATAATTAAAACAACTTTTAGGACACACTATGGATATTATGAATTTGTAGTAATCCCATTTAGATGTACTAACACACCAACAACCTTTATGTGTTTAATGAATAGTATATTCAATGAATAATTGGACAGATTCATATTGATATTTATTTATGATATATTAATCTATTCAAAGTTTGAGGAAGAACAAGAACAACATTTGAAAACAATATTACAGACTCTAAGAGAGCATAAATTATATGCTAAGTTTGAAAAATGTGACTTTTCTCAAAGATAGATACAATATTTAGGGCATGTAATATCACATGATGGTATTGCAGTAGACCCTAGAAATATTAAGTCTATTATGGAGTGTTTGATACCTAAGAACGTAGAGAACATACGATCATTCATGGGAATTATTGGTTATTACCAAAGGTTTATGGAAGTATTTTCCTAAATTTCCTACCCTATTACATTACTACAGAAAAATGGGAAAAAAATTATTTGGTCTCAAAAGTACCAGGACAGTTTTGATAAATTAAAAGCTACTAACTACGACACCAATCCTTAAAGTGGTTGACCCTTATAAATATTTCATAGTTTTTGTATATGCAAGTAAAAAAGGATTAGGTGGAGTATTGGCACAATAAGGACACACAATTTCTTACGAATCTCACAAATTAAAAGAACATGAGAGTAACTACCTACTCATGATCTCAAATTAGCAGCTGTAATTCATTCATTAAGAAGGTGGTGGAATTATTTAATGGGAAGATTTATTTTAATATTAATAGATAAGAGTGGTGTGAACATCTATTTACTCAACAAGATATCAATGCACGGTAGGAAAGGTGGTTAGAATTTCTAAGCGAGTTCGATTTTGAAGTGTGACACATCAAAGGAAAGGAAAATAAAGTCGCAGATGCACTATGTCGAAGAACTAATGAATTATATGAAGTCATTTTCATCAAAAAAAAAAGTGATATTGAAGAAATAATTAAATCGAGAACTACAAATGATGTAGAATACATAAAAAAAATCGATCAGATGCAGAAAAATGAAGGGAATTTAAATAGTACAGATTTTAGTATTGATAGCAATGGCCTATTAAATTTCAAAACCATAATTTATGTACCAAATTTTGTTGATTTGAAGTTAATAATCCTTAATGGGTTGCATAAAAATCCTTATTCTGGTCATCCAGGATATCATAAAATGATAACATCCCTAAGAAAACAATTTTATTTGCCTAATATGAAATTTGAAACAACTCAATACTTATCTAAATGATTATATTTTCAATAGGTAAAGGTTGAACATCAACATCTAGCAAGTTTATTACAACCTTTATGGTGCAGTCCCCCAACCCTCGGGTTAAGGTCCATGTAGGATCACTCTTTTTCTTCCCTTTGAGTCTAACTGACCCTTTGATTCCTTTTCAGGAAATCAAACACACCTACGACGTTGTCACCATAGGTCCTTATGAATTGAGCCCGCGTGCACAAACGCTAAGAACCAATTCAAATTCTTCGGTCCACTATGTGATCACGTCCTCCACTATTTCGGAACTTCAGATATTGCAACTTCACGACTCTTGTTACCGAGTGTCTCGACTCTTCGACTTCCGAAACCCGAATTGTCGATTCGTCGAAATGTAGGCCTCGTTATCCTCCACACTTATATCGCGTTTCGTGATTTCGGGAATCCCGGAACAAATATCCTGATCTCCTATTCCCCAAAATGCTGAAATGTCGAATTCCGACACATTTCCTAGTGCTAGCCCCACAACAGGGCTTTCCGCTTTTTCGATATTTTGGACTTCGCAATTTCACGAATCCTAATGCTAAGCTTTCGTTTCTCAAAACCTCTGAACTCTGAAATGAAAGATCACGAGTAATCCAATGACCCTCGTTGGCTTGGATCTACCATCCTATCTCTCCTAAGATTATTCTTCAGAAAACAATCGTCGTAACTCCCCTTACTCCTCTGCAAGATCTCACGACTCTCAGGACTTTGCAAATTCCCCACAGAGATTTTTGACTACCTGATCCTTCTCCTGAGAATTTCTACGAAATGAATAGATGTTCTCTCGTTAAAAACTGACCTTTGTGAAACAAATTCGCTCTATCTCCCTTCAAATAGGTTTAATCTCTACCTTCCATTGAATAGGTTACAAGCACTAACTCTCCTAATCTTCTTTCACAACTCAAGCCTCATAAAAGTCTTATGCACGCACTCCTTGTGGCACTTCCTCAAATACGTCCAAGTATTTGAGTTCTTTTGACTCTGTGCAACTCCTCGCGATAGTAGTCTTCAACCTTCTCCTGGGTTGGTGAGTTCTGAACTTCCCACCAGCCTGTGCACACCTTGCACGGCTCCTGTGCCTGACTCGCACTTCTGTGGGAAAATGAGAACAACAGTATCCCTCCTGAGCTTTTCCAGAGATGAACTCTGAACCCTTCAATGCACTCCTTGAGGACACTCCACTACACTCCTTGCAAGAACTCTTTCTTAGGTAGAGAAACAATTGAAACTTACTCTTACTCTCTCAGACTTCAAATACTTTACATGAAATCATACATACATAGCATAAAAGAAAATGTACAACAGAAAGAGTAAAACAACCATGAGCATAACATTTAGCATGTACACAAAGAAAGCATTTGAACACCATGAGCCTGAATCAAAGCTTCATATATTAATCTCAAAACTTCTGTACATGGGTTCTTCTACACAGTTCTCTTCTTCTTCTCCTCTATGCTCTCTTCTCAATTGATAAGGTTTCTAATGTTTCAATGATACACGATGAGGGTGTCTATATTCAGTTTTCCCTCCTATGCTCTAAACTGTCTAATCTGCATTTAAATCTACCTACTTGCATTAACTTCCTATAAATGCCTCTACACCTTACAGATGAGAGCGAATCGCTCAAGATCTATTTACAACATGGAAGTACATACTCTCTTAATTATTACATTAATGTTTCAAAACATTTCAAAAAATGTGTGTTGGTTCTTTCCAACTGTCTTCCATCTTTGCGCTTTCTTGCTGCTTGTGATGCTTGTGATGCTCCTGCATCACTTTACCTCTACCAGAATGGAAATGGAAAATTATTTCAATGGATTCATTACAGGTTTTCCCAAAACTCAAGGACAAAATTATTCGATCATGGTAGTATTTGATAAATTGAGTAAGTTTTCTCACTTGATACCTGTGAAATGTACATACAAAGCTATTAATATCAATCATTTTTTTATGAAACAAATATTTAGATTGCATGGAATTCCTAAAATGGTGATTTCAGATAAAGATGTCAAATTTACATCAATTTTTTGGAAAGAATTATTTGTAGGTTGGGGAACTAATATGAATTTTAGTACAAGTTATCATCCACAAACATATCGACAAAAGAAATGTACAAATCAAATTATTCAAGATATTTTATGAACGTACATAAGAACAAAACCGACTAAGTGGGAAGAGTACCTACACTTAGTTGAATTCACATATAATAATGGTTATAAAACATCAACAAGAATGAGTCCCTTTGATTTTTTATATCAACGAAAATGTACAAATACGATCAGTTAGGATAATATGGTTGATAGAATCATGGTTGGACCATAAATGATTCAAGAAATGGATCAAATGGTCAAACAGGTGCAACATAATTTAAAGGTTGTGCAAGATCGATAAAAATAATATGTAGATCAAAAAAGACAACATGAGGAATTTAATGCTGGAGAAAATTTGTGCCTTAAAGTTAAATCAATAAAAATTTCATTAAATCTAGGGAATTGTTCCAAGTTGGCACCAATTTTTTGTGGTTCATTCGAAGTATTGACTCGAATTGGACTAGTGGCATACTAATTAGAGCTCCCTACTAATTTAAAAATTCATAATCTTTTGCATGTTTCATTATTAAAAACATATATTCATGATCCTACTCACATAATTGATTGGAACATGGTGCAAGTGAAATGAGAAGGAGAGTTTCGAGAGGAGCCCTTATGCATTATGGACAAGAAATAAAAAATACTTTGGAACAGATCCAGCGCCCATGTAAAGGTGCAATGGAAGCACTTTAGCATTGAGGAGGCTACTTGGGATCTTGAAGATGAAATGATGGAATCATATCCAACTGTGTTCCAAGTCATGAATTGAAGGAAATAAAAACACTAAGGATTGTGTTATATCTAAGGGGGAGTGGATCTAATACCCTCAAGAATTAAGATATTTAATTTTATTTTCTTAAATAAATTGTCATTTATGGAAATTCGTACTTGATATTATTAAGACATTTAATTATTGTATTTGTGACTATTGAGAAAGAGTTTGACTTTTCTACTGTCTTCTTTGATGGAGAGATGTATGAGACATAAGTTTTTAATATATTTAATGCAGTAAACAAGTGAAACAACCATGCTAAAAATAGTTAAATATGACTCCATGAGTGAGGAACATGTTTGAGATTACTCAAAGCTGATTTTAACAAGTTTCATAGGTGGATTTCTATCACTGTAAACCCCTAAAAATCAAGGATTTATAAAGATATGAATTTCCATGGAAGGAAATGGATTGAAGAAAAGTCCTAGGAAAATAAAAATAGGATATATACAACATATGTGGGAGGTAGGATGTTCCTTAGTATGTTTTGGAAAATGAAATTTTTTTGTGTTAGCACATCTATGTTAGGAAAATAACTTTATGGGTTGTTCAAAGGTACTTTTGGCTAAGGAGTGGAGCTCAAATCTCCCTTATGGAGTCTTGTTCAGGCTAGGGGATGATCATAACAAGTAATCCCAGTTGTTCTGCATATACGGTGGGGTGGAATGTGGTAGTTCCATTTGTTTCCAAATTCACTTACATATATGTATTTTCTTTAATCAAATCATACTAATGTTCAATCATTGATTTGTATGTTAGATACATAATCATATCTATATATATGTATCTATACTACATAAGTTAAAATAATTTCTTTCATTACTCATGGATCTCATAGTATGGAATTATTCATTCTATTTCTAAATCACGAGAAAGAGGATTTTAATACACTCTGTATAATCCCATAAAAATCAAACTCTCAAAACCTCCATGCAACTGTAGTATAGTTCCTAAATATCTTACAGTCATGGAATACATGAAAGCATTTATGCATTAAAAATAGGAAATACATATATTGTGTCTCTATAGAAATGCAGAAATTAAGTTTCTATTCAGTAAATATGAGCACCTAAAGTAGACAAATGTGAAATTCTTGTAAAATTACATAAATAAAACAACAATCAGTTAAATTGTATATAAATCCCCTTTCTTAGTATTAAGTTACTAAATTTCCATTAGAACAAGATAACCTTGTTTTATTGACTAGTTGTTCCTCTATTTCTTTTTAGTTTATTGTTACAGATATGTATTTTCTACTAGATATATTCGTGTCATTTTTCCTTGATCACTACAAAAATAAGTGAATACATAAGTGAATTCATTACATAATCTAAAGTGAGTCTTCTTTTACATGTGGTATATATTAGTCCACGATTATCAAATTTATGTTTTTTCACAAATGCAATATATGAAATTCATATTGTAGCAAAAAGGGAAGAGCATTATAGGTCATTTATGTATACTAGTACATATGTCATATCCAATAGATAGGCAACGAGCATATGTGGAGTATGAAGATATATAAACTTCAAAACTTTTTAATGAATTAAAACAATAACATACAAAGAGATAGACACATGAAAAGATAGTGTTATGGTTAGGTGTCCAAAGAAAATATTTAATTATATTTCTGACATTAGAAGGTTCGTTGAGAAACAAAAATGTATACGACACAAATCTATTATTCATTGGTTTAGAAACGAGGAGCGAGTTTCTCAAAGTGGAACCCGAGTACCTTTCATATGATAAAAATTTCCTTGCGAATATGTAACTGTAACATCCCGCTCTTGCACACACTAAGCAAACTTATTCGTTGAGGACACTTTCTCGCAAGTGATCCGAATTATTATACTATTAAGCATTTGATTTTGATTATTAGACGTTATGGGTTGATGACATGTTGTTTTGCTGCATTGACATAGACAAGTGCGATTGACTCGAGTTTACTGAGTGTACAGGATTGTGGACCTCGAGCATGCAGAGGCATCGATGGAACCCCTTGGAATCTGGATCGAGTCGGGGAGTGGACTATTGGGGTTTTATTGTTGTATATATGATATTTGTGCATCTCATTAGATGATATGATTATGGATATATTTCTGACATGATTCGTTGATAATGTAGGCTGACAATAGCTTGTCGACCAGACTCACATGTGAAGTAGAGAGGTCACGCATGACTACCAGAGATGTTGAGGGAGAGGTGTGGACAACATCCCTGCCACAGCCTACTAGTACTCTCATCATGGCTCAAACTGTAGGTTAACGACTACCTAGTTCAAGAAGACCCACGATGTCATGAGGGCAGACTGCAACAGTCGCTCACGATGATTCTAAGGGGCATGCAATAAGGAAGGGGTCTTATTCCTTAGAATCTCTTAGTCTCCCACAAGATCACCTAGTGGAGTATTGACTCCAGGGGTTTTTGATGTCTACCAAGTCAGTCAAAATGCGAGTGGTACCCTTGGAGCACATAGTGTGTCCTGAAGGGCACGTTGCACAAGGGAAACAGAATGAGCCAAGTGGCACCCTTGGAACACCTACTGCGTCCTAAAGGGCACGTTGTGTTGTTAAATAATAAATTAATAAACCTATATGGCCTTAGGATGAGTAACGTGATAAGAAAAAAATAAAACAATTTTCCTAATAAAATGTCGCCCAGCCTCAAAAAATTAAATTCTAGGTCTAGGTGAAACTTGCAGTAGAAGAAAAAAATGTATGAAAATATAAAAATAAAAATAAGTAAATAAAAATTATAAATATCATTAATCTTGTGTCAAGAAGGGGGTAAGTAATTCTTTTAATTTATAAAACTCTTTTGGGGGATAAAATTAAAAAAGGGGGAAATAATTGTTTTGTCACTTATGCTAATTAAAATTTATTAATTAAAAAGAAAAAGGGGGAAAAGTTAATTTTATACAACTGCCTAATTGAGTTTCAAATAAAAATGGAAAGAGGGAAATCTAAAAGAATTAGGAAACTAAGAAAAAGCGGGAAACATAAAAAGAAAGAGGAAACACAAGGAAAGAGAAAAAATTCTAACTTAGTAAGGTATCTAGCATTTAAGAACTTTCTAAATTAAACTCAACTAGTAAATTAGTAAGGGGGAAAGTCATTAAAACTTGTAAGGGGATATGGGGACACCTAGGAGCGATTCTAGGAGTGATTTTAGGTGGGTGAGGGAAATAGGGTAATTAATTCGTTAATTAAATTAATTTTCGGTGCAATGAAGGGGATGGGTGACACATGTAAGGGAATTTTTTTTATGAATTAAGTCATTTAACAATAAATTAAAAGGAATTTTGGAAAAGTAATTGACTTAGAAATTCTATATAAAGGAGGGAGGAGGAGGATGATGGATCTCCTCTGTTATGTGTAACATTACACTGCAAAATTTTTGACTTGAATGACTTAGATTGTGGGAGTTGGGATACCCAGCTTGGTGAGGAGTGGTAGCTCGGCCTTGCGAGGCGAGCTGGGAGATGGTTGTTCTCTAGTTAGTGTGTGTGGCCCATTTGTGGCTCGGGGGGCTAAGGGGGAAGAAAAGTACCCCTATCATTGGCTGGGAGGTACCGGTGAAGTTCCATCAGTCGGGAGCTACATAGAACATACAGGACAACAACTCAGAGCGGGCTACTTGGGATATGGTACGTTTCTTTATTTCTTCATGGTAGATTATTAGTATACTTTATGCTCTTAGTCTGTATGTTTAATTGGGTAAATAAAATGATTGACTTAGCCTTTTAATTGATGACTGATTTTCCGCATAGCCTTAATCTCACTGTTGATTGATTCTCTTGGCTTTCAATCCCTGCATGTCGTAAACGTCCTATGGTTTTATTGATTTGTGATGATTTGTGGTTTATATTTTTTTTCCTTCGTCCCTAACTCATCAGTCCACACCTGAGCAATCGTCCAGGATCATGATCTATAGTCGTCACTTCGGTGTTAATAGATCTATGGATCTAAACGCCCTACTTTTCTGTGCATGGATGATGAGCGACGAAAGTTTCTGCCCAACCATCTATCCCTATTTATTGTTTTTGGTTGATTGATGGTCATTGCGCCTTCTGGCGATTGAGTACCTCTGTGTCTGATTGCGTAAACTCTAGAAACCCTTGTGTTTCCTTGAAGGATTATCCCGGTTTTTCTTTGATTGATAACCGCTAAGTTGAAGGCCCAATCTTTGAGTTTGATCTCCTTGTTGCTTCAGCTATGTATTTGATCTCCTGTGTTCTAAATGAACTTGACACGTGATCATTATATTTACTTAATTTTACCCTCCATTGTGTATTCTGTATTACTGAACTTTATATCGTTGTAATGCGTATTGTATAGAGGTCTTGCATATCATTATTAATAGACTGCGATCTACCACTCTTAGCATGCGAATTGTTACCAGTTTTAAACGGCGAATTTACCCATTTAATGAATGCGTTTTCCTATGTTAACACTCAGCAAGATCATGTCTTGTTGGGCAGTAGATTTGCCCCTAGTGGTCTACGTTTTTAAACTTGTGGAAGACAGTATTTTCGTCTCCTTACTTCACTCGATTCGTATGCATAGGATGAGAGCGAATCGAATCGATTGCATAGAAAATTCTCTTTATTTCCCACTACCAAACCGTTACATGTTACCTGCGATTTTTTACCTTGGTTTTACTTTCATCGAATGCGATTTGCTTTAACAACTCAACGCCCTTTGTATGGTAAAACTCGGCCAGCTTTCCCTAATTAAACCCAACGATTTGAGGTTAAGACTAGGCGAATTGTCATCCATAGAACTCAGCAGTTGAATGGTAAAAACAACGGTTTAATCGTGGTCTCTCCAGTTTAAATTCAGCGAATCTAATTCTTCTGGTTAATTTCAGCGATTCATCTTATCACAGTGAATCTAATTCTTCCTGTTCATTTCGGCGAATTTTCTTATTACAGCGAATCTACTTGTTCCAATTATTGACAACGAACTATCATAATAAAGAAAAACGATGGATAGCAAGGCATGGTATGCCTGCGTTGGTATATGAAAGGTCTGCATTCATTAATGTTAGGACTACGAATTTTCAGCGACTATGTAGTTACTTTTGTTTACTGTGCTAAATTCCTTTTATTAGACTACAATGATATTTGAATCAACTAAAAATTAATGGATAGACCACCAATGGTTTGTTTAGCATTGAATGCCGATTGTTTGTAAACAACCATTTAGCATCAAACTGCATGGAATGACTCTGAAATGTCATTTATTTATGAACAAGAAGGTAGCATTATAAGCAACAAGGTGGCATTAATTTTCATTGAAAAGCATCTAGGTGGAAAATAATTATAAATAGAAAATAACATCCATTGCATTAAATATCTAGAAATGACATTTATTTATTTTTAAACCACAAAACAACATTAAAATAGCATTACAAATCTCATTGAAATGGCACTTATTTTTTGACAACAAATAGCATTGAATAGCAACAAATAGTGTTGAAGTATCATTTTTAGACATCATTCTCCTTGCAGATTAGACCTAATTAGACAACTATGTCGATCATTTTATAAGCAACATGGAGCACTTTTAAATTTGTACTTAGCTCACTTATTTTAAATGGATGGTTTATAATTGTTGACAAGCGTATTTGAATATGTTAAGTGCCTATCTTAGTTCACATTTTGATAACACTTAAGACCACTACTATCTTGATAATAGATCACTCCTTCACTCATAGACGTTTGTTTAATAGATAATGGTTTTGGTTGTTGGAGAAGTTGCGTAATAGTCGTGCAATTTATTCTGAGTCACGTTGTTTGGCGTCTTGTCGACCGATTGCATGGGGTGTGGGCATAGTCTTCTCATCAACTATTTTGGATCCTAGCGTGTTAGGTTTTTCTTGAGTCCTTGGTTTCGTTAGGTTAGGTTGTGCCAAGGTGATTGACACATCTATCACCTAGGGACGACATGATTCCGAAAGAGGGGATCATGGGGTGGCCTATTGGATAGCAGCAAATGATAACTTGGCCGGAGTCAGTGCCTTCCATGTGAGTGTTATTGAGTGTTCTAAGTTTGCTTATAGGGCACGGTTTGAGCACCTTCATGCGTTGGGTTTGTGTGCCTTGAGGTTCTAGTCTTTGGTTGTCAAGGTCGTTGTGTCAGGAGGGTGATGTGGTCCCTGCGCTTGTAGGCATGGTTTTGCTTGCGTCGGCGGGTAGTCGTTTCTCCTGGGTGTTCTACGCATATTTTGCCCAGTTTCTCTCGTGCTAGTGTGTGGAGTCATAGTTTCCTATTTCCTACACTGCGTTCTTGCATTCATTGTCATTTGTGTGGTTAAACTATTTTCGTCGCCGCCTTCTTTCCTAAAACAAAAAAATAAAAATTGCACCTTTTGCTTCACTTGTGGTCTTAACGAAGGGGACGTTACATATGGTATCATAGCGGGTTCAACCCTACGATTGTGGATGACCATGCTTTCCACTACAGTAAACCTTTGAGTATCAACCTAGTGCTGCTTAAAACTTTAACGAGTTCATCTGATTATCTTGTTTAGAGGACACCTCGGAGGTTCGCAACGTGGTGCCGTGGAAGGAGGTACGACGCGTGTAGAGGTTTCCACACCCTCGGATTCAAACCCCCAAGGGGAAGGGAAAGTCCTTGGGCTGGATTCACTTGTTGTAAGGTATGATGATGGTTTGACAAGGCCCGTCTAGGTATGTCAAAGGGCCTTGATTCACCATCGGTACTGAGAGGAGGATAGGGCACCTGTACCCCTGAGGGTCCATAGCGCGCCCTAGCTAGTAGTGTTAGCATCTACCAAGAACTCGAGAGAGTTGAGTTCTTGAGTCCACGAGTGTTGAGAACCACTGTGCCATCGAGGCACATTTGTAGAGCAAGGCGTTGTGCTTCATGCTTCCCGATTACAAACTCTATTCTGAAGGTCGACAAGGTGGCCTTTCAACTGAAGGGGAGTGTTCTTCTATGGTGGAACACACTCCTACCACTTTTAAGCATGGTTGTTGAAGACATGTCATGGGAACGATTCAAGGAACGGTTCCACGAGAGGTATATTCTGAGGAATTCGTTTAGCATCAACTAAGTAAGTTCAAACACCTCACGACAAGATGGTCGTATGGTGCCTGAGTACGAGGCACATTTTTGGAGTTGCTTCGGTATGCTCTGCACCCTTAACGAGAAACTTAAGGTCAACAAGTTTGTCTTGGCCTTAGCATTTGAATTCAGCTTCTACTTTGGCTACTAGGATTGTTGGACTAAAGAAGTTGTGTTGGATTGTGGGGAGCCACATTACCAACATTAATGCCTAGAGGAAAGGGCCAAAGCATCTAGATCGGTCATACCCACCACCATACGATTTTTGCGCAAGGCCCATCAGATTCTTCCAACGGTGAATAACTGCTAGGCAGAGCACCAGTCGAATGTGCTCGAGACATTAGGTATCATCACTGACCAGACCCTTAGTATTGATAGATCTCGATGCTATCGAGAGTTTCATCTCTGGTCCAGTGCTAACAGGGATTAAGTTAAAGGAAATCGAATAGGATGAGTTTTACTCTGTGGATATATCTTCGGGAGTCAAACAGAAGGTTGGAGGAAAGGTTACAGGTTGTACCTTAACTTGGGAGAGTTTGTCACCAGGGCCAACCTGTACGTCACGATCTTAGGATCTTATGACCTTGTTATTGGGATGGACTAGTTGGAATTGTATGAGGCAATACTCGACTGTAAGATGAAACGGTTAATCTTGGTCGATGATGGGGGACAAAGACGCATGATTGTAGGATGGAACTAGGGAGTTTCCCTGAGGTTCATCTCTTCCTTGCAGCTATGGAAGAGCATGTGCAAGGGATGTAAGATTTATGCAACCCTTGTGTTAAACTAAAATGGAGTAGTGGAAGGTCTAGAACACCTTCCAGTGGTAAGAGAGTTTGCAGACGTCTTTCCTAAGGATTTACCTGGAATGTCTCCATAGAGGGAGTTGAAGTTTTACAATAGACCTGAAACCAAGGACCAAACTGATAGCTAGAACGCCTTATCCGATGTCGACCCTGGAGTTATAGGAGTCTAGAATGCAACTGAAAGAATTGTTGGACCTGGGACTGATACGTCCAAGTGTGTCACCAGGGGGCGTGCCTATTATTTTCATATGAAAGAAGGATGGGTCATCGAGGCTCTCCATTCATTACCATCAATTTAATAAGGAAATGATCAAGAATCAATATATGTTGCCAAGGATCCATGATTTGTTTGATCATATGAAGGATGCAACAGTTTTCTCAAATATCGATTTGTGATCAGGATATCACCATTTATAGATTAAGGAGGATGATTTCGCTAAGACATCCTTTAAGACGAGGTTTGGGCATTACGAGTTTATTGTTTTACCATTTGGACTGAAAAACGCCCTAGGGGTATTTAAGAGTTTGATGAACGGGGTGTTCCACAAGTACTTGGACAAGTTCGTCCAAGTATTCATTGATGATATTTTGATTTACTCCCGGATGATGGAGGAGCATGATGAACACTTGTTCTTGGTACTACAGTCTCTGTGAGAGAATAAGTTGTTTGGGAAGTTATTCAAATGATCGTTTTATCAATCAAATATTCACTACTTAGGGCATGTCATGTGACATCCCTCCCCCAAAAAAAAATGTATTTTTGAAATTTAAAATTTGTTGGAAAATTATTTTGTTTTTCGTAAATTCGAATTTGGAAAATTTTTGCCATTTATGGCAATTCCAAATTTCGAATTTGATAATTGTAATTAATTATTATGACTGTTGGGCCGAGATCTGATTTGACCCAACTAACTATTTGACTATGACACTTGTATGAGAACAAAATATTTTATATTGATTGCAGGAAGACAAATGGAACAACTATGTTAAAATCAGCTGACCATGACTCCATGAGTGGGGAACATGTTGGAACTAACTCCGGGTTGATTGTTACAAGTGAAAAATCAGTGATTTGGCCATTGGCAGCCCCTGAAAATCAAGGATTTAGAAAGATGCGAAAATTTCCAAGGGGGGGAAAGAAAGACCTAGGCAAAAGGATTTTTTGTTGAATAGCATATGTGAGGGGGCAGGAAGCTGCCGAGTATGATCGGGGAAAATGGACTATTGTTTTCTTGTTGTTATGAACACTATTGATTGAGTGTGAGGCAAGAGGAGTCTGCTGAAAACTGAGGGACATTGCTGAGGAGGAGTTTCCCAGTTAGCCCTCATGGACTCATGGTCAGGATAGGGGGTGAACTGGGAAAGGGATTTGGAGGTCTAGTTCTACGGTTGGGAGGAACCTGGTTGTTCCCTTTGTCTTCCAGGGAACTGTTTCAGATATCTTAATCTTCTCCATTTCTGTTTTGAATGAGCGTATATACATATCTGCTTGGTGTAATCCATCTCTTTGTAAGATCATATATTTGATGTAATGTAACTGCTGTGTCTAAATCGAATTATTTCTATCTCTGTGGAGTGAATTAGTTACAGGTGTAGCCCAATCATTAAAAGTTTGTAGGAAAGTTAGAGTTTATCTCATTTATTAGGTTATGGAATGGGTTGGTGTGATTTAATTGTGGAAGTAACCAATTTCTGAAAACTAGATTTCTGCTAGAACAAAGGTATTTCCCTTATGTCAAAATTCCTGGTATGATCATCTGAGCATGAACAAATTGAGAACTAGTCTATATATAATTGGAATAGGTATATTGTTGTACATACAAATTCAGATTTATAACTGAAAACAAGATGCTATCTGCCACTTAGTGTAGATTTAAGCTACTCCGAATCAATCCACTTCCACGTTAGAACTGTGACCAGTATATATCCAATCTCTATGAGAAGGCATGATAATGAAATACAGATCCTAGTGCCTACATAAACAATTACGTACATACAACTATATACATGAATGTATTCATAAGAATTCTTTCCTATATTCAGAATATGATAAATTTTAAACACACACAACCATAACTATAAATTAAATTCATACGATTTAGGATACTCTAGTGGAAAGAACATCCAGTGCACTTCATCCATTTTAAATCGAATATAGTAGACCAAAGGATATCAGTGAATATATTAAAAAAATATGGGAGAACCCTTTCCTTTCTACAATGACTTAGGCCAATGGCTTAGAACAGAGTCAAGTAGCGTAAATAGTATGTACAGTGTTCAAATTTTTAAAAGAAAGAAATACTTTGCCACATGTTTTCATTCCATGAAAATCTGACCAGGACTGTCTTTTTAATAATTCAAGAAAAGAAGGATATTACATAGTTGACTAGACTATTTATTACAAACTCAATACTTATACAGGAAACTAGCATTATACCATTTATGGAAGAACAACCTTAAGTGTTTACTCCAATAAATGTTACACTAGACACAGAACTAGTTATAATAGAGCTAGTTGAATCAAAATCCCATTGGGGATGCTAGAACCCATCGAGTTAGTCGGGGAGTGAGAGGCTCAGAACCAGAATACCTCTTGCACAGAAGGTCGTAATGGGTATCTGAGGCTTTCATAAATGGAGTCCCTGGAAGATTCAAGTCCTGTAGACATTAGTATTTAATCGAGGATTAAATAATAAAGGAAGTATATTACAATGAGATCTTAAAAGTTAAACCGAGGTTATCCCTTTCAGACAGATACTTATCTTGTTGATGTGTGGGTTCGAATACTTGTCCCATCACCTATTGTCTGTCTAGATGTTTTTGTCAAGGGAGGAGGGAACCATATAATCTCTGATGGGTCCTTGCAACAAAAAGGTCCATCATTAGTGACAATAATAAGGTTTAACACAAAAACCTTAACATGGAAACTGTACAAACTTTACCACAAGAGAGAGAGCCAAAGTAATAATATAGACTTTTCATACATCATTTAAATATAATTAAAGGTTAGCTCTGAATCAATCCCGAGCCAAAAACTGTAATGCATAGATATACAAAATCAGTAGCACGGACATTGTCATCTCACTATGGTGTTCAAATGATGGAAGGGAACCACTACCCGTCAAGAGGACACGACTCTGTTACACATCTGAAAGGATCACGATGTAGGGCTCCTAGTAGAATATTCAAGGTATTTGGAGAAAATGAAGATGGTAGGGGTAATAGATGGATCAGCCAAGGGTCTGGTAAACCTACAAAATGATGACTCCATCTTTTCCAGGGAAAAAAAAAATTAATATAACATAATATCATACCAAACAGAAAGAATCGACATCAATGAAATTTACACAGAGTCAACCTATCTTTGTCATATTCTTGAGGGGGAAACGATAATAGGATATTAAAAAAAGATTACCTATATACCACGATTTAGGAATTTCATAGAGAAACCTTCCTCTGATAACAAACGACGACACATCACTTATTTGAGGGGTGGCATATACTCGCAAACAACCCTAACCCCAAAAGACTCTGGTGACTACTATAGAGAGATCCCAAACGTCTAACCAAGAAGGGGTACCGAAAATCTCAGGGAGGAAACCTTTTGTTTTTCTCGGTACTACGGGCGATTTTGAAAGATATTACAGAGAAAATTACCCACAAAGAAGAATACCACAGATATGAAAAAAGAAAAAAAAACAAGACAAAAAACAAGTAAAGTAATAGAATGCCTAATATTATTTCTTTTTCCAATATTACATTTTGCTTTTGTTTTACCTATCTCAGATTGTGTTCAAAGAAAACTTACTAGGGCCAGGGTCACACCGGTAGTAGAACCAAGGAGTGACCATCATAACTCACAGTCTTCGATTCTGGAATTGTTGTATGATGAACCTTTGCGAAGAAAACTCATGAATGACAAAGATGTAAACCTATTCTAACCCTAAGCAACATCATGTTGCCTCGTAGTAAATGTAGGGAGTGTGGAGGATGGATGGTCATGTGACAATGACAGAATGAATGTGACACTTGGAGTATGGAGCCAGTAGATACATAGGGAATCGTGGGATGACATTAAGTGAAATTTCATAGCTTTAGCTTTTCCGACATTAATACACCTCATACACTTAAAGGAGGTTGCGATGGACACCATCATGAATCAGATTAAACCCTTTCACCCTCTATGTAAATACGAGACAACAATAAGAACCTAGATGTCAACATTCCACTGGACTTGGATCTCGTGCCTTCACTACAATCAATCATCAATTCTAACCAGAACTTGGTAGTTAGGTTATCTCTCTCGTGTAAGAGAAAACATGACTCCGGGTCCTTCATGATTAAGGATTATTTAAGGCTTCCTGTCATAATTCCACATGTGTACTTATGCATGAACTTAAAGTCTTGTGACATTTAAAGTGAGTTGCAGCATGTATTATAAGATTTTCCTTAGGTGCACAACCTATAGGTATACAAGTACATATTAAAGGCAGAAGCACGTTTTCCAAATAGTTTTGGGGACCTTTCCTTATAACCTCCTAATCATGACACGAATAAGAAATCTTGTGGTAAATAGAGAATTAAGAGTTTAGAACAAGGACTTTGTAATAGAATTTTAAAAAAAAGTTATTATAGAGTTCATCATCAAATTGACATCAAGATGGCATAACTAGGACCCTTATTCTACCAAGAAACTATGTAAACATTTTTATTTTATTTTTGTGGTAAATAATGGGTTCATTACATATGGTATCAGAGAAAAGTTACAACACTAGGCCTGAACAAGGCCACATTTGTCACTTAGTATATATTTTGATTTATGCAAAACTAATAAACCTTATTGCTACAAACAGAAAGCCCTTGATGTTTTGTGTAAATTATGGCAGCTCAGGACAGAGAAAAAAATAGGATGGAAGGAAATCTAGAGAAGAGATCTCCTAGAGATCCAATACAGAACAGTGACGGAAGCTCACCCACGGAAGTGTTCGAAACAATGAGGGATCTTATTGCTGACTTGCAGGTTTTCAAAGACGATAATGAGAAACTGAAGAAAGCACAGCAGGAACAACAAGAGATAAATGAAGGCATATTATGCAGTATAGTGACCAAGAAAATCCCAAAGGATGATAATAATGATGAAGAAGTCAGAAAGAGAGCTTCCAAGAAGTTGGGAATGAAAACAGAAAGAGGAGACAGTTCATCTAAAGGTACACCTTCAGTTGAAAGCAAAACTAAAACACAAAAAAAAAAGGAAACAAGTAGACCACCTGGAAGTAGAATTTAAAAAGATCAAACCAACTACCTTTGATGGAGAATCCAAGACAGGAGAAGAAGCTGAGGCATGGTTGTTGGAAATCAAGAAATACTTCCAGATCTAGAACCACTCCAGTAATATGAAGGTCATAATTGCCATCTATAATCTGAAAGGGAAGGCCAACATTTGGTCGCAAGACCTGAAATTGGCCAAAGGCCTAAAGGAGAAATAGTTGGAATGGTCTGACTTTAAGAAGTATTTCAAGAAACAATACGTTTCTGAAAGATACTAGGAAAGGAAAAAAAATTAATTTTACGAACTAAGACCTGGACAGATGACAATGGAAGACCTTATAAATAAATTCCTGGAACTATTAAGGTTCATACCTTACATCTGAGAGGATAAGGTAAAAATCCAACGGTTCGTAAGCTATTTAATGCAGTCCTACAGGGATAGAATTGAATTTGAAAACCCCAAAACATTGAGTGAAGTGTTCAGAAAGGCACGAATGTGGTACAATCAATACAAATAGCGGGTAGAGTTTCCTAAATCTTGGAAGGATAAGAAACAAGATCGGATGAATCAATGAAAGAAGGGATACCCACGAGCTCCCTATCAGAACGCAACAAAAATCTTCCCAAGGAAATATTTTCACGTAAATCATCCAAACACACAAGGAGGTGGTAAACCGATAAACCTGGGAACAAATAAATTAGGGGACAATCCCTGTGAACCGTTCAAGTGTTGGGAATGTGGGGAACCTCACCTTAGGAGGAACTGCCCATGTTTAAGGACAGAAAATAGAACGGTTGTTCATAATCTGCAGGAAGCTTCGACGATGGGTGATGTAGGCAAAAGCCTGCATCAGATTAATGCATCCATTGATGGTCAGCAAGCTAACCACCATTCCTCTGTGGGGGAAATCGAAGGTAAAATCAATAACACCCTAATTTATGTTTTAATTGATCCTGGAGCTATGTTAAGTTATATCACTGTTGGAGTAGTAGAGTCAAATAAACTTAAGAGGACAAAACACGCAAAATCATGACTGGTACAGTTAGCAACGAGAACTAAAAGGAAAGTTGTTGACATTGTTTCTAATTTTGAATTTAACTTAGATTCTCAAAATATAAAAAACAAATATGAATATTCTACCACTAGGGTCATACAATATGATAATCAGAATGGATTGGTTGGAGAGACACAAAGCAGTCCTAGATTGTTATACAAAGACACTTAACTATAAAGATGATTGTGACACTACTAGAACAACTCAAGGTATACCAAAACCAGTATCAGTTAGACAAGTCACAGCAATGAAATTCAAGAAATGTATGAGAAATGGGTGTCAAGTTTACGCCATCCAAATAATGAATCTGTTAGAAAAAGAAGATAAGCCGAAACTAGAATATTTTGTTGTCCTATGTGATTTTAGAGACATGTTTACTGATGAGGTACCAGAATTATCTCCTAGAAGGGAAATAGACTTCTCCATAGACCTACTACCTGGATCAGCCCCTATCTCGAAAGAACCTTATCGAATGAGTTTACCTGAATTGACAGAACTAAAGATACAACTGCAGCAATTGTTGGACAAAAAGTATATCAAACCCAGTGTTTCACCATGGGGAGCACCGGTTCTCTTTGTGAAAAATAAATAAGGTACCCTAAGACTATGTATCGACTATAGACGATTGAATAAAATGACTATTAAGAACAAGTACCCCTTACCTAGGATAAATGACTTGTTCGATCAAGTAGGCGAGGCCAAGATCTTTTCAAAATTGGATTTATGATCCGGTTACCATCAAGTCAAGATAAAGATGAGGACATAAGAAAAACAACCTTTCGAACAAGATATGGACACTACGAATTCGTAGTCATACCTTTCGGACTCACTAACGCACTAGCCACATTTATGTGCCTGATGAATAGTATTTTCAGTTAGCACTTAGACAAATTCGTACTAGTATTTATCGACGATATTCTGGTGTATTCTAAAATGAAGGAAGAACATGAAGAACACCTAAAAATCATCCTGCAAACTTTGAGGGAGCACCAACTATATGCTAAATTTGATAAGTGTGATTTTTACCAAAATAAGATACAATACCTAGGACATGTGCTATCTGCATAAGGCATTGCAATCGATCATGAGAAAGTAAGAGCCATTATAGAATGGTCGGTACTAAAGGATATAACAGACATCCAGTCATTCATGGGAATCACCAGATACTATCACAAATTCATAGAAGTATTTTCCAAAATAGCTTACCCTATCATGTCATTACAAAACAAAAGGACCAAGTTTAACTGGTCACGGATATGTCAAGACAATTTTAACAAGCTAAAGCAATTATTGACAACGACACCCATATTGAAGGTAGCAGACCCAGATAAATACTTTACCATATATGTTGATGCAAGTAAAGAAGAACTAGGTGGTGTCCTAACTCAGGAAGGACATGTGATTTGTTATGAGTCCTAGAAATTAAGAGAACATGAACGAAATTTTGTCACTCGTGACTTAGACTTGGCAGCAGTAATACATGCATTACAAATGTGGTGACATTACATAATGGACAGAAAATTTCTACTATTGACGGATAATAACGGTGTGAAATATTTGTTTATTCAATCGGATCTTAATGAAAGGCAAGCAATATGGCTAGCATTCTTGAGCGAATTCTACTTTGAAGTCAGACATATCAAGGGTAAGGAAAATAAGGTAGCAGATGCTCTAAGCAGAAGAGTCCATGGGTTATTTGAAATAAGTATCGGTAGGGAAGATAGTGATCTGGAACAAAGAATAAGGAAGGTAGGTATTAACAACGAAAATTACACTAAGATAATGGCAAAATTACATAACAGAGCCAAAAACTCAGAGAAACTAGATCTAAGTATCGACATGGAGGGACTACTACGATTTAAAAACATACTTTACATACTAGATTCAACAGAATTAAAGTTAATAGTCTTGGACGAAGTGCATAAGAAACCGTATTCTGGCCATCCAGGATACCAGAAAATGATAACAACACTTAGAAAACTATTTGACTAGCCTAATATGAAGGGGAAAATAGCAGAATTCTTGGCTAGGTGCCAACATTGTTATTAGGTTAAGGTCGAACACCAGCATCCAACTGGTCTATTACAACCATTACCAGTACCAGAATGGAGATGGGACACCATATCACTGGACTTTATAATAGGTTTTCCAAAAACACAGAAACTGAATGATTATTTTATGGTTGTAATCGATAAACTTAGTAAGTCCACACACTTTATTCCTATAAAGTCTACATTTAAAGCTATAAACATTGCTTAAATATTTATGAAAGAAATTTTTATACGGCATGGTATCCCTAAAATGGTGATTTCAGATAGAGACATAAAATTCACATCCGCTTTTTGGAAGGAATTGTTTGCAAGGCTAATTACTAATTTGAATTTCAATACGAGTTATCACCCACAAACATATGGACATACTCAAAGGACAAACCAAATCGTAGAGGATATTCTCTGCATGTACGTAAGAACAAAACCAAACAAGTGGGAAGACTATCTACACTTAGTAGAATTTTCATATAACAATGGGTACCAAACTTCATCTAAGTTAAGCCCTTTCGAGGTACTATACGATAGAAGTTTACGACTCTAATTAGCTAGGATAACCTAGTAGACAGACTCATGGTTGGACCATAAATTCTCCAAGAAATGGAGAACACAGTAAGGAAGGTACAATAGAACTTAAAAGAAGCACAGGACAGACAAAAGAGCTATGCAGATTAGAAAACAAGACACTTGGAATTTCAAGTGGGAGACCATGTTTATTTGAAGGTCAAAGCCCGAAAATACTCATTGAAGTTAGCAAACTGTGCCAAGCTAGCACCTTGGTTTTGTGGGCCCTTCAAGATTCTAACTTGAATTGGACCCATAGCATACCAACTTGCACTTCCAGCTAATTTAATAATTCATAATGTATTTCATATTTCTTTGTTGAAAAAGTATTTTCATGACCCTACTCATATAATTGATTGGAACTTGGTGTAGGTGGAACCTGAAGGTGAGTTCTAGGTGGAACCCCTACAAATTCTAGACTAGAGAGAAATATCACTTCGTAACAGAGTCATCGCTCAGGTAAAGGTGCAATGGAAGCACTTTAGTCCTGAGGAGGCCACTTGGGAGTTGGCGGAAGATTCGCAGAAATATCATTCAATCATGTTCCAAGAAAATAATGAACATTGAGGACAGTGTTTTATTAAAGGGGGAAAGGATGTGACATCCCCCTCCCCCCTCAAAAAAAAAGTATTTTTGAAATTTCAAATTTATTGGAAAATTATTTCGTTTTTAGTAAATTCGAATTTGGAATTTTTTTTCCATTTATGGAAATTTTGGATTTCAAATTTGATAATTGTAATTAATTATTATGACTGTTGGGAAGAGATCTGATTTGAACCAACTAGATATTTGACTATGACACTTGTATGAGAACATAATATTTTATATTGATTGCAGGATGACAAATGGAACAACCGTGTTAAAATAAGTTGACCATGACTCCATGAGTGGGGAACATGTTGGAACTACCTATGGGTTGATTGTTACAAGTGGAAAATCAATGATTTGGCCATTGGCAGCCCCTGAAAATTGGGGATTTATAAAGCTGCAAAAATTCCCAAGGGGGGGAAATAAAGACCTTGGCAAAAGGATTTTTTGTTAAATAGAATATGTGAGGAGGCAGGATGTTGCGAAGTATTCTGGGGGAAAATGGAGTATTTTTTTCTTGTTGTTATGAACACTGTTGATTGAGTGTGAGGCAAGAGGAGTGTGTTGAAAACTAAGGGACATTGTTGAGGAGGAGTTTCTGAGTTAGCCCTCATGGAATCATGGTCAGGCTAGGGGGTGAACTGGGCAAGTGATTTGGTTGTCTGGTTCTATGGTTGGGAGGAACGTGGTTGTTCCCTTTGTCTTCTCATGAACTGGTTTAGATATGTTAATCTTCTCTCTCTCTCTTTTGAATGAGCGTATATATATATATATATATCTGATGTAATGTACTTGTTAAATCTGAACTGAAATAATTTCCTTCTCTGTTTTGAATGAGCGTATATACATATCTGATTGTTGTAATGCATTTGTTTGTAAGATCGTATATCTGATGTAATGTAACTGTTGTGTCTAAATTGAATTATTTTTATCTCTGTGGAGTGAATTAGTTACAGGTGTAGCACAATCATTAAAATTTTATAGGAAAGTTAGAATTTATCTCATTTATTCTGTTATGGAATGGGTTGGTGTGATTT
>ML777876.1:690894-719578 GCA_009831015.1 Picea engelmannii
CATAAAACTCAATATTAGGTTAGGAAGTTGTTTCTTTCAGTTTACTTAATCAATGCTTATGGATTATTTCTGTCTGCCATGAATTCAGTATTCGATGACAAATCTAAGTTGTTAAGGTATCTGTTATCCCAAGACAGTATTAAGCTATGAAAATTATCGCTTCAGTTTACTTAAATAAATGTTTATTAAGTTGCTTATAAAATAGAGTGAGCACAAAACATATTGAACAGTTACAGCGCCTCGTAGAAAATGGATACCCGACAGCCGTTAGATCCCAGATGGATACCCGACAGCCGTTAGATCTCAGGGAAGGTGCGAGGGATTTAACCCTTCGACACCAGCAAGTCCAGGCACCATCGGGAGTTTGGACTTCGGTGTTTGTAGAGGAATGAGTCTCATACCCGTTGAAATCGCAAGTAGCAATTTCCCGATTCAACCGGGACCGTTGATCGATCAACGGGACACGTGGCGACAGATCCCACATATCGGAGTTCGACGTTCGGGATTTTCGACACCAAAGGAACTTTGCAGTTTGGATTCGCGATCCACGAAATCCCGAAGAGGACGTGGCAAGGTGGGTCCCCAAGACATAGTGGAAGACAGGTGGCATGTACTCGGGGTTTCGGTACTCGGGGTTTTGTGTTGCATGAGGTATGCGACAATACAATCGCCGATTTTCCGACCGGGAAATTCCCGACAGAGATGGAAGCGTTGACCCTTGACCATCGGACTGCGGAACTTGGAAGGTCCTATGCATGGTGCAACAGGGCTCGCGAACTCCCGACCGACGATTTCCCGATTTCCACAAGCATGTGGGTCCAAGCCATTAAACTTCGCGAGTAGAAAAATCCCGACGGATGAAGTTCTGAAGTCCGACGGTGGTTGATTTGTTTGGATGTTACAGTGAAGGAGTTTGCAGAGATGGAAAATCCACTCGTTGAAACTTATCTCATTGAAGCCAATAAATTGGATGGCTGGAAATTCGTCAATTGGAAATTCAAAATGAATACCATGATGGAAGGTTACGGTGTATGGATGATCGCAAAAGGAGATGAAGCGCGACCCGATGTGTCTGCAGGTGCGACAATGGAAACAATCCAAGATTGGGATAAGAGGGAGAACAAAGACAAGGTATTACTACGAATGTCTGTGAAAGATAATATAATTTCTCACATTAGAGATGTTAATACTTCTAAAGAAACCGAGAAATCACTTAAAGATTTCTATGAGACTAATAATACAAATCGTATTTTTTTTCTGAAGAGTAAATTGCTAAGTATTAAAATGGATATAAATGAGTCTATTAGTATTTTTTTTGGGCGAATTAAAGACATGAAAGATAAATTGAGAGATATAGAAGAAAAAGTGTCAAACACTCATCTTCTCACAATTGCCCTAAATGAAATGCTAGAGGAGTATCAAATGTTTATAATAGGCCTTGCAACAAAAGAGAAAGCTCCTACCTATTCTTTTGAGGAATTGACATGTATATTGCTGCAAGAAGAAGAGAGGTGCACAAATTCGGAGCCGAATTTGAAGCCTTAGAATTCAGACTTAGCACTACGGAAAAAGAAGAGATTCCCTAAAGGGAAACTAGGAGAAGGAGGCAGAGGAGGAAATTCATTTCAGAGGAATTCATTTTCAAAGCCAAATCAAGGTATGCCATCTGATGGAAATAAACCTAAGTGTTTCTACTGTGGTAGGACTGGACATCTTTCCAGAGAATGATCTAAGAAGAAAAATGATGAGGCTAGGCATAAAAATAGAAAACATTCAGGATACTTTACAGAAGAAAACCCAAATTTTTATTTAAGAGATCTTAGACTATTTGTGTCTAATGTTGCATTGTTTGCTAAAACTAATGATGTTGATGCATGGTTTGTGGATTCTTGAGCTTCAATTCACATGACATGTAATAAAAATTGGTATATAAACTTTAAAGAAACACATAATGGTGCCCATATTTATCGTGGAGATGATCGTTCTTATCAGATCAATGGATATGGAGATATTCGAGTAACACTATCGAATGGAACTGTTAGATACATTCACAATGTTGAGTATGTACCTGGGATAAAAAAGAACTTTATTTATCTGTCCATAATTAAAGATCAAAATTTGAACGTCAAATTCTTCAAGACACATTCTATAGTGAAGGAATTGCAAGATCATTACAAAACTATTGCCTCAAGAGTCAGAGTTGGAGGTCTGTACAAAATTGATGCCACCGACAAGAATTATCAAGCATTTACTTCTGCAACTATGCATACAAAAACTCTTTGGCACCTATTAGGTATGGCCACATTAATTATCATGATCTATTGTTATTACAAAAACAAAGTATGGTTGAAGGACTCCCTATGTTGAAAAATGAGTATGCTTCTTGTGAAGGTTGTCCATTAGGAAGGATTCACAGAGATGAATTCCCCTCTAATTTTGATAGGAGAAAGAAAGATGTATTAGAAATTATACATACTAATATTTTTGGATTAGTGCAGACAAGGTCCTTAGGTGGTGCTTATTATTTATTGATGACTACACAAGAGACACATGGGTTTATTTTCTTAGAAAAAAGAGTGTTGTTTTTTAATACTTCGAGGAATTTAAAAACATGGTGGGGAAGAAAATTTGAAAGACCATTAAAATCCTCCGCTCAAATCAATGGGGATAGTACAGATCAGGGAACCTCATCAAGTATTTCAAAGATCATGGGATAATACAACAATTTACAACACCCCACACTCCACAACAAAACAAAGTTGCATAAATGAAAACAAAACTCTGGTGAAGTGTGTGTGAAGTATGATGAAAGGCCAAAATCTCTCAAATGTTTTTTGGGAAAATACCATTAGCACTTTCGTTTATTTAAAGAATAGAAGATTTCCTTATCATAAAACTTATTTCGAAGCCTTGTATGATTCTAAACCAACAGTGAATAATTTGAGGATATTTGGGTGTAAGGATTTTGCACATATTCCAAAGGAGAACAAGAAGAAGCTTGATGATAAAACTATCAAATGTATTTTTATAGGGTAATGTTTAGAATTTAAATCATATAAATTGTTTGATTCATCTACTCACAAAGTGTTTGCAAGTAGAGATGTAATTTTCCATGAGAAGGGATAAGGAAATAATGAAGACAATAGTCATGAAGGCTGACATGTACTTATTGAAGATGAAGAGGTCAAAGAAGAGAAGCACCAACAGGAAAAGGAAGTTAATGACATTGCTACATCCACCAATGAAGAAGGATCTTCACAAAACAAGGAAGAAGTCATTGGCCAATTGAAAAGTTCTTCATGACATGTTCATCCATGTGAAAAGTATAAAGATTATTCCTTGATGAATAATATTTCAAATGTCATAGAACCCATGAGGATTAATGAAGCTAATGAACATGAAGAGTGGAGAAAAGCAATGGGGGAAGAATATGACTCTATAGTGAAAAACAAAACTTGTTAATTGACTAAATTGCCTAAAGATAAAAAATCCATAGGATGTAAATGGATATACAAACCTAAATTCAAGGCATATGGTATTATAGATAAATATAAAGCCATATTTGTAGCAAAAATATATTCATAGAAGGAGGGCATTGATTATGTAGAAACATTTGTACCACTAGCTAAATTAAATATTATAACATTGTTAATTGCATTAGCTACAAAGTACCATTGGAAGCTTCACCAATTAGATGTAAACTATACTTTTCTGAATGGTGAGTTAAAGGAGGAGGCTTAACTTACTCAACCAAAGGGGTTTGTGAAAAGTGGTCAGGAACATTTAGTGCATAAATTAAAGAAAGCATTGTATGGACTGAAACATGCACCTAGGTCATCGTATGAGAATATATATTCCTTCTTTCTTCAAAAGGGTTTTATGAGGAGCAAAAGTGATCCAAATTTGTATACCAAGTTTGATGAAAAGGGACATGTTGTATTTATTTCCTTATATGTTGATGATTTAATTATTACATGAAATTTAGAAAAAAATATTAGTGGAATTAAGAAGGAGATATCACATGTATTTGAAATGAAAGATATTGGTGAGTTACACTACTGCCTAGGTCTTAAAGTTTGGAGAAATTCTGGTCAAACCTTTGTGTCTCAATGTAAATATGTGAGAGAAGTACTTAAGAAGTTTAAAATAGATCAATGTAAAGTTTCTTATGTTCCAATGCAACATAACATGAAACTTTACTCTGATGATTGTTCGAAGGAGGTAAATGGTATATTGTATAGAAAGATGGTGGGAAGCTTGAACTATCTTACTACAACTAGACCTAGCATAACATATTATATTAGTGTGTTAAGTCATTTTATGGAAAAACCTATGGAAAACCATTGGAATGCAACATAAGGGGTACTCGGGTATGTCAAAGGAACAATTGATTATGGTATTAAATATATTGATTCATTCAATGTTGAGCTAACACGTTACTCATATTTAGACTGAGTTGACAATCTAGATGATCGAAGATCTACTACACGTTATGCCTTTGGTATTGGATTTGGGATTGTTTCATGGAGTAGTAAGAAGTGGCCTATTGTATCTTTTTCATCCACTTAGGAAGAATATAAAGCAATGTGTGCAACAAATTGTGAAGTTGTTTGGTTGAAAAGACTACTTCAAGATGTTGGAGAGGAACAAAGGAAAACTACGATAATAAAATGTGATAACCAGAGCTCAATCAAGTTGGAAAATAATACAGTTAACTATTCAAGGACAAAGCATGTTGACACTCAGTTTCATTTTGTTCAAGAAAATATGTAGTCTAATGACATTGCTTTAATGTATTATAATACTAGTTAAAATGTTGTTGATATTTTTACTAAGCCTCTTGGGAAGATAAAATTTGAACTATTTAGGGATATATTAGGTGTGGATGTCAATCCTTTCTCCATAAAAGGGGAGAGTTTGAAATAATGGAGATTAGTTGTGATTTAAATCCTATTTGTTAAAGGTTTGTTCCAACCATCTAAGTTGAATATCATCTGATATAATGTACTCCTCAATTGATTTAACAACATATTGTGTGGCTTTGTTTTGATCACCTCAAGGTGTTGCCTAGCTGAAAATATTGAACGGAAAGTAGCATCAATAGGATTAAGATGGACTAATATGTGAATAAATTTGAAATGAATCTAATCACTAAGTAATCATTCCCACACTAGTGATCTTAGTGTAATAAAGAAATGTGGTTCTAATTTTTTGGTTTTTTGTGGAGATATTTTTTTATTTAATTTTTCTTAGAATATGGTGGAAAATTGTTGGATATGTACTTTTGAGTGGTTAATTATGTATAATTGAGTGCCTCAAAAATATTGCTAGTAATTGTTGGATCTATATATTTGAGTGGCTAAGTCTATATAAAATGCCATAGATGTTTTCAGCACTATGAAATGCATTAAAAAATACAATTAAAATAATAAAAAGTTGTGATTTAGTCTATATTTTTTTAGCCAAATTTCAAACAAAAAAAACTACACAACGTTTCCAGAATGCCAAAACAATTTGCAGGCAACTGGGGGACAAAGTCACTTACCCTCCCAATACTATTCAGCGCATGATGATGGTCCTTATTTAGGGACAGACGTTAGGCATTTGCTTTCTTTTATTCAGACGACACCGCACAAAGTCTATCATCTTTATATATAGTATCCAAAGGCCTTTGCTCCAAAATATCCCATAATCTCTAGATCTCATAATCTCTAGAAATCGGTTTCAGGTTATAGCTATACATAATCTCTAGAAATCGGTTTCAGGTTATAGCTATAATGTGCTTGTTTAGTAATCATGAATGGTTTTTAGAATTCAATCCTTGTGATAATCTGATTGAATTATATGGATATTATTATAATCACAGTCTTGAAACCTTTGAATTGGTAAAAGTTAAAACTTACATTGATATTTTTCAAGTGTACTTTATCCTAAGACATAATCACACTTTGATGACTGTAAAATGTTATCTTAAGACATAATCACACTTTGCAGAATTGCAAAATGTAAAAAAATAATAATGAAAATAATAATGAAAAGGCAAATGTTAAAAAGTGAGTAAAGTTGGTTGGATTTAAAAAAATATGCTCCATGGAAATTGGTAAGAGACCATAAATTTTTAATTATATTATATAAAGGTGAGACCATAAATTTTTAATTATATTATATAAAGCTGAAATTGTTTAGTAAACAAATTAAGTAATGATAAATCAATAGTATAAATACAAGGGAGTTAATATTGACAATGTAATTGTTTATTTAAAAATGATGACTAGATCTTTATTTAACAATAACATTACATTTTATAATTAAAAGATTCATTAATCTATTAATTTTGATAAAAAAAAACTTTATTAAAATAATTTAAAAATAATTTAATATTGTTAAAACAATATTCTTAATCATAATCCATTAGAAATATTAAATAAGATAAATAAATTATTGTTAAATTATCATAGTTCATATAAAATCATAGATTCATATCCATCAAAGAAGTATTACTTGCATGAAAGAAGTATTACTTGGATTTTTTTTTTTTTTTTTTGAGTTGACACATCATTTAACAACAAGTTCTCTTTTTCGATCGGAAGTATCAACCACAAGATCCTTGTTTCTTTTCATATGAACTTGGGCAACTAGATTGCTTTCTTGCATAGGTAGAAATGATTGCTTTCTTGCACAAATAGAGCCTTCGTCTAGAAGGTTCACTAAGTGTCCACTTTCAAGTTAGAATACCAGCACGTAGCCCTTTATACTCCAATGTCTTGGTTTTTATGGTTATTTTCGTTTTCAAAACATATCTAAGTCAATATTTTCAATATAATATATTGTATTTAGTTTTAAATGTTTATGATTATTACATTTAATAATGAAAATGAAGTGAAATTAATTTATGAGGTATAAAAGTTATAGTTTTAGGAACCGCTTTCGATATTTTTAACATTTTTGAAACTATATCTTCAAGTTCAGGGAGCTTGCGAATTGGTTGGGAAAGTCTCCAATTAGTTGCAAATTCTTTTGGGAATTTGGGAGATTTTTGGGAGCTTCAACATCAAGGAAATGAAAACTTGGGAACCAGTTTCCTCAACTAATAGCTTTAAATTAAAATTATATTAAATTAAATTAAAATGTAAATATATTTATTTCATTATTACGAATATATAATTTCTTACAAATACTTTCATTATATTTATTCAAAATATCACTATAAAACTAAGACTAAATTACAATTAAATATTATTTCAAAAATTAGTTAAGTAAAATACTTAATAATACTCACTTTATAGTTGTGGATATGAAAAACTTTTAATGCATGTATGTTTTCCTTAAAACTCAAACTAAACATGAAAGTCCAATAAATCAATACTCTATCCAAGACAAGCATTTTCTCCACTATGTAGTTGATATTATTGTATTTTCATATTAGAAGAGTAGTACTATTTTGTTTTTTCCAATAAAAAAAGAATAATGCTTGAAATTTACAAAGATGTTTAAATTTTATGTGTAAAATTTAATTTTAAAAAGATGTTAAAATTGTATATATGTATTTTTGAATTTTGTTTCTCATTTTCTAATGGAATATTTATGGATATTAAAGTTTCAGTATTGTGTTAAATATATTCATATAATTATTAGTATAAATGAAATTATTAATTTCAATATTGTAGTTATTGTAATAGGAGAAACATTGTCCTAGATTGACATTCAATTTTATTGAAATAAGATTTAAAATGTATCATATATCTATAGATTGTAATCTAAAGTATCATTGTAATTTAAAATATTTTTTATACTTCTATTCATTCAAGGCACTCCTATCTACATTCCCAACATTTTGATGTTTGAGAAACTCATGCAACATAGATAAAATTTCTTTAAGTAAATAATAAATATCCAAATATTTAAATTTAAATATTTTAAAAGAAATCATCCAAAGAAATTATCAACAATATTTGTATGTAAAAGTTGTATTTAGTTTTTTCATGATCACTTATAATTTCATTAAGCAATCATCTGTTATCCGTGGGTTTGTTTTGCCTGCTTTGGAACAAGGTATATGTTCAAAAATATTATACAATTGGGTTACACTAGACTTTTGGTATTTTTATGAGTTTTGGTGGAAAATAAACTTTATTTTTTCCTATATTTTTAAGATTTAAATTTATATATATTAATTTTAATATTTTTAAAGAGTTTTATAAAAGTGTATATATATTTATTTTCTATTAAAAATGTGATTTTTAGTATTATACCAGAGATAGAAACGGACGCATAACTTACAGTTCCTCCGAATGTAGGATGATGAGCTATCCTATGGCACTGGCAGAGGATCTTATTTCGAATTTCTCGCCTGTGGAAGTTGCGGTGACAATTGCAAGCTGCACACTTCATGGCCGCAGCGGTTCCCTCCTATCCGCTGCCCATAAATTCTCCGCAGCCATCGACAGCGTAGCACTTAATGCTAGTAGCGTGATTCTTTCGGCACTCTGTAATCCACGGTCTTCTACTCTTGCTGTCGTGACAACTGCTCATACCGTTGGTTTAGCCCATTTTTGATAAGGATGCTTTGATGAGAAAAGGGTAGCAAGTAAATGTGGTTTATGGTAGTGGTAATGAAGGTCGACAAAAAAGGAGAATGAGGGCTTCAGCCAAGCCAAATGGAACCTCAAGATATATGCACAACAAGTGGAAGATATTTCTCTTATGGCCTAGGTCAACTTGTATTTATTTATCTAACTAGGGTAGGGGATCGGTATAGTCAACATTAACCACTATTTATTACATAAGTAAACCCTTTGAGGCTATGGGAAAACCGTTAATTAAGGTTGATAGGTTCATGGGTGTTTGGGTTTAGGCATCAATGTATGAAGGTTACTGTTGTTGGCTTGGTTGGTGTTGGTTCTACCGGAAACCCACATTCTTGTTGTATACACGATGATGTATTGGATTGTAAAGTTTGTTACTTAATGAAGTTTCAAATATATATATATATATATATATATATATTCTTACTTATACTCAGAGTTTATATACGAGTTTTTCAAATAAAAGGTAACATAATGTATATTTAAGAAAGAATTACATATTATTAATAAGTTAATGTTTTTATTAAAATATGTTCTAATTATTTTTCATTTATTAATTTTATTTTAAATTTTAAGCAAATAAGATCAAAGGTATACGAGGTTACAATACCTTGATCAAACTAGATGTACCGTACTAAATTCATATAATACAAAAAAAAAAAAAGCTTTCTCCAAGTTCAAAGTTTCCTTCGATAGATAATCCAAAAAAGTGTCCATTTGTCTATATATCTCAGTAAAAATAATCAATCTTATAGCCATAATGTCTCTCCAAATACTTGTAGTTGTATAATATATTTCTCTAAAGAACATTTCAATCGAAAGAATAATTCTCTAAATTCATCTTGATTATGGGTTATAAAAAAAAAAATGAAAAAGATTGTAATGAAACTTTGAATCTCGGAACATTTCAATAGAAAGAATAATTCTCTAAATTCATCTTGATTATGGGTTATCAAAAAAATAATGAAAAAGATTGTAATGAAACTTTGAATCTCCTAACATGGACTTCCTAAAAAACAAACTCACTGAATTCCTCATAAACCATATTCCCCACGTAATCAAGTATGGAGGTGTTATATATTTCCTTGTTCCTCTTCCGATAAAGTACTTTTGAAACAAATCTTCCAACATTACTTTATCCCGCAAATGTTTAAGTGAGGTATGATGAAGTAATGCTTAACCTCTTTACGTTCGTGTCTTGGGAATTCTAAAAATAAATATAATAAAGTTCCTTAATTACTTATATAGATGACTCAAATTATTATACCTACTTTATTTATATTCTGAAGTATATCACAAGTCAAAACTTTATTAATGAGTAGAAGTTAAAGAAATAGAGTGCATTTTGGAGGTGCTTTAATTTTTCATAATTTTTTTCATCACCAACAAATTTCTTTAACCTCGAGTGTTTGTAAAGATGTATATCTAATTTTAGCAATTTAAAGGCCTCCAATTTTTATATAATCCCAATAAATTTCATCGTTTGGATTCATAACTATTACATGCTCTTTTTGAATCTTGGCTAAAAATCCATCAGGCCCCTTAGTAGGTTATACAGACTCCTTCATTAAGAACTCGAATGATTTCTTAAAGATCATCAAGAAGGAGAAAATAAAACCCAAATACATCCTTATTAGTATTGGCGTTGTCTCCCTTTTCACCAAGATCCCATTAGAAGAAGCCATTCAGGTTGTTAAAGAAGTGATAGACCCGGAAACAACAAAACTAGCAGAGGTTTGTCTCCGCTCCACATTTTTTAGCTATCAAGGGGAATTCTATGAACAAACAAGCGGCGTGGCCATGGGATCCCCACTTTCCCCATTGTCACCAATCTCTTCATGGAAAACTTCGAGAAAAAAGCCCTAGATTCCTTTCCTCTTAAACCATTAAGATGGAAGAGATTCGTTGATGACACCAACGTACTTTGGCCCCACGGTAAAGAAGAACTAGATAAATTCTTCCAACATCTCAACGGTATCTCCAAAGACATCAAATTCACAATGGAACTTGAGGAAAATGGTAGCATTCCCTCCCTAGACATACTATTCAAAAGGAAAGAATACGGGAGTCTTGGACACAAAGTCTATAGGAAAAAGACCCACAAAGAAAACTACCTTCACTCTAACTCTCATCACCACCCAGCCCAAAAGTTAGGTGTCCTCAACACTCTAACCACGAGAGCCTTAAGAATTTCCGATGACGATAATCTAGTGCAAGAAAAAGATCACCTCTATAGGGTTTTTAAGAGAATAGGATACAAGGACAAAGCCATTAAGATGATGATTAACAAATCCCTAGATAGAGAAAGTAATGGACCTAAACCACCTAACAACCAACCCCTTGGTACTATAGCCTACCTCCCTTATATCCAAGGAATAAATGATAAGCTTGCTAATGTCCTCAAAAAGAAAGAGATTAAGACCTCCTTTAAACAATCAGAAACCATCAAACAAAAAATGAAATTTGTTAAAGATGAACCCGACCATAGGAAATGTAAAGGCGTTTACAAAATAGAATGCTCCTGTGGTAAATGCTACATAGGAGAAATTGGTCGTTCCTTTCAGATCAAAATTAAAGAACATGGAGCAGATATAAAAAATGAATGTACGCGCACCTCATCTTTAGCTGAACACTCCTATTCTTCCAAACACCACATACGTCTAGAAGATACAAAAAATTTAGCCAAGGAAAATCACTTCTTCAAATGCAGAATCAAAGAAGCCATCGAAATCCTTAAACACCCTAACAACTTAAACAGAGATAATGGCCTAGAAATTAGTGAAAACTGTGTTCCTCTGATCCAAGATAGACGTACCACGTAATTTCCCTTTAAAACCCTAAAAACCTACGCCCCTCTTTCTCAACTAGAAACTTTTTCTCATTATTAAAAGACCTATAACCTAAAACCTTAGTTTCAATATTAACAGCCTTTCTCCCTTAGAACCTTTTTTCCTACTTTAATTTTACTCTAAAATAAAATAATTGAAAATAAAAATAGAATAATAATTAAAATTTTAAAATTTTAAATTAACTCTAAACATTACATCATTAAAAATTGATTCTAAAAATTACATTACCTTAATACAATTTAATATTACTAATAACATACACAACAAGATTTCATTAATAAACTTGAAAAAAATGAAGAAACCTCTTATAATAATATCTTAGTCTATAATTTACCTTAATCAAACTTTATATATAATAGATTGAAATTAATAAAAATTACAAATTAATTAATAATTTAATAAAAAAGGAAACCCTAATCTTTTTAAAATAATAAAAAAATTTAGAAGCCGACTTCAGGACTGTAGTTTCTCCCTCGTAAGTTTACTATTTATCTTTGCTCTTTGGTTTATCCTTTACCCAAGCTTAGTTGTCCTGATGATGGGTCCTGATATGGACTCAAAACGTTGACCTCCGATTAACAATAATGTGGTTCCTCCGATTCCTCCAAACCTTTCTTCCCACATAAATCTTAATGAGAAGCATTTTCTTTTCAAGAAAATCCTTCGAATTGAGTTATTTGAAATCTTGAGAATGCAAAGTGTGCATGGGAGATCGAAATCCTTTTAAGGATAGAAGCTCAGAAGAGATAATACTTTTCTTGAGTTTTGACGAGATCCCAAAGACGAAGTCGTCAACAGAACAAAGGTTTGGAACCTATGAAAGCAGATAAATCTTCCAAGGCAGAGATATATTAGAAGCTCAGGAGGAAGAATGACCGTGAGTGTTGGATCATAGGGAAGAAGATCGATAGTCGTCAGATCAGAAGGAAGTGCTCAGAGATTAGTACTTCATGTACCGAGGAGATAAGCTATCGAGGTTGAAACTTGAGATTTTCGGAGTCTGGAGACCCGAAATAGAATCTTGTCCATTGGACCAGTGAGATAGATCCGATTGATTAGATCATTGGAGGCAAAGCCTAAGTGTCAGATTTCTAGGAGGAATCAAATTCGTTGGTTTCTCGAAGCTCAGAAGGGAGAGTGGATTGAAAATTGAGATTTCTGAAGCTCAGAGTGTCGGAACGTCGAGGTGGGATCTTAGTCGTCCGATTGATCAAGTGTGAGTCATCAGATATCATGGGCGCACAAGGAGGAAAGTTTGAGACTTGAAATACCTGGAGCATAGACAATCGAATGACTGTGAGTCATTGATCTATGAGGAGACACTTGTCAACAGATCTCGTACTCGGGGAAAAGTTGAAGTAAGGTTTCAGTTTGAGAATTGAAAATGATGGAGCATGGAAACCAGAAGTCCCGAAATAAGATTTGCGCTATTGGATTCAGAGGACATGCGACAGCAGATCAACATTTCACTGACTCATAGAGTGGAGAAGTCAAAGGGCTGATTTGTGAGAATTCGTGAAACATGAACTCGCGAAATCATTCCAGCCATTGGATCTAGGGTGACATGTGGTGTAGTTCCACACACATCAAAGATTCGAGCATTGGGAGAAGTTGAATGGATAGTGGAAAATCTTGGAGGGAGAACCACTGATGTGATATGGACCGTCATATCATAGGATAATTGAAGTTGTTGATCCGTGGCAAAGGAATATTGGTCTTTGGGGTATCGGGCGAAGGGATATAAGTTGCATCGTAAACCCCCGATCTGTGAAATATTGACAAGCTCAAAGTATGAACCTTAGGTTGTGGTGAATGGTCAGACAAGCAGAGATAAGGAAAGGAGATAACACCCGTTAAGCTCTTTTTGGAGTTTCAAGAGTCGGAAGGAGTCAGGCTTGACTCACGCACAAAATTTCGATATAGGATTTCATGAAGCACCTTTTGATTTGGCTTGTTGTCACATGTAGTGGTCATGTGGAGAAGGATAAGGGAGGAGATAGCAAGTGCTAAGCCCCTGTCATAATTTTGGAGTTCGGGAGAGTCGGGGTGACTCATGTACAAAACACCCGATACATGAAATTATAAAACGCCTTTGGAGAGGCGTGCAGTCACAACCGATGATCACGTGGAGGGAACTCATGCCTAGTGCTTGTTCGTGTGGGTTCAGTTTACAGAGGACCTGTGTATTTGTTTATTTGAGGTTCCATTAGGGACCCGAAAGAGATAATCTAGCTCATTTTTGTGACGATTCAGTGACCGGGAGGTCGACAGACCCTATTGAGGTAGGGGGGCGGCATCAGGTGGTATTAGAGACAATTTTAAAATTCTCTGAAGACAACAGACAAAAGGAGAAAGGAGGAAAGTTGGTATCATTTTTGGTATCAAAGGAATTTGATTTATGTTTGTAGGTGACGCAGTGAAAATCATGTCATGCATAAGGTACAGAGCGAATGCAGAAATGGAAGAAGAAATGAGGCGACTTCGAATGATCTTGGATGTCATGGAAACAACATAGGGAATAGCACCAGACACTAGTGATGTTAGTGAATCTGAGATTTAGGAAGTAGAGTCCAAAGCAAATGACGTGGAATATGATACACAAGATCGCTTGATAAAAGCTATTTCAAAGATAGGAGCCACAACAAGAATAGAGGTACCTATGTAGAGAAAGAATAGAGGTACCTATGTATGAAGGAAATTTAGAAGTTGAAGAATTGTTGGATTGGGTACGTGCTATGGAAAAATAATTCTATTACGAAGATATCGAATAAGACAAGATGGTGAAGCATGCAGTGACAAGACTAAAAGGCCATGCAATTTTACGGTGGGATGAACTGCAAGCCAAATGCAGGAGAAATGGTAAGAAGAAAATTAAAAACTGGGATAGGATTGTAGCTAAGTTGAAATCAAAAATTATCCTGAAGAATTACCAAATCAATCTTTACAGAAGATTTTAGAACCTAAAACAGAGGGGTTTATGAGTGAAGGAGTACACTGAAGAATTTTACTGACTGAACATTAGGGTTGGACAGAAAGAGAATGAATATGAGAAGACAACCAGATACATCAATGGGCTGAGATATGAAATAAAAGAGGAGATCAACATGATTTTGGTTAGTAAAGTAGAGGATTCCTATCAAGAAGCCTTGAAATGTGAAGAACAATCGTCTAGGAAGCAAAGGAAATGAAGCAGAGCCAAGGGAACCAGCAGAGAGAAGTTCCAAAAGTTGAATCCTGAAGCTGACAAAAAAAATTGTCACCATGAGAAGGGTGGAAGTTCTAAAGAAGGACAACATAGAGGAAGAGGTTAATTTTCCAGAGGTAGAGGAAGAGGAATATCCAAAGGAGGTGTAGTTAAATGCTATACCTATGGAAAAGAAGGACATAAATCTTGGTAATGTCCCGATACAAAGAGAGAAGGAGGTGGAGAAGCATACATTGCCGAAGCACATAAACATGTGGAAGCAAAAGCAACAGAAGGAGGAAGAAACATCATGATGAGGAAGATTCTTCTTAAACCAGAAAAGGAACCAGAGGAAACACTTCAGGGAACAAGCCTATTCAAAATTGCTTGCAAGTCGAAAGACAGAGTGCAAGGTGATCATAGACAGTGGGAGCACTAACAATATAGTATCCACGGAGATGGTGGAAAATATGGAATTGAAGACAACTACACATCTAAATCCATACAAGGTATCATGGTTGCAAAAAGGACATCAAGTCATGGTAAGTCAACAATGCCAAGTTGAATTTAAAATAAGAGGTTACAAAGATGAAATATTATGTGATGTGATTCCTATAGATTTATGTCATATTTTATTGGGGAGGCCATGGCAGTATGACTGAAAAGTTATTCATGATAGAAGAAAGAATACCTATAGCCGAGAAAAGAATTGTAGAACAAATATATTATTACCCATAGAAGACAAAGAGAAAAAGGAAGAAGCTAGTTCAAGCATACTTCTGATTAGTGGGAAGGAGCTCTTAAAAGAAGTCAAGAAGGAGAAAGAAATGTAGTTTGTTGTAGTGAGAAAGCCTAGAGTTATTCTTACGAATACTTTTGTAGAAGCCTTGCCTATAGAAATCCATGAACTGTTAGAAAAAATTGTTGATATAGTCGTGGATGAGTTACCACACTCATTGCCACCCATCAGGAGTATAAACCATCATATTGACCTTATTCTAGGAGCTAGTTTACCAAACAAAGAAGCTTATAGGTTGACACCTAGAGAGAATGAGGAAGTCAAAAATCAATTCCAGAAGTTGTTGGATAAAGGATTAGTCAAGGAAAGCCTAAGACCATGTGAAATACCGACCGTATTAAGCACAAAGAAATATGGAGGATGGAGAATGTGTACAGATTCTTGAGCCATCAACAATGTAACCATTAGGTACATATTTCCTTTACCGATGATGGATGATTTTATGGACTGTTTGAGTGGAGCAAGTTATTTTTCCAGGATAGACTTGAAGAGCGGATATCATCAAATAAGAATGAGAAAGGGAGATGAATGGAAAACAACATTCAAGACAAATGAATGGTTGTTTTAATGGTTGGTCATCCCATTTGGGTTGAAAAATGCACCAAGCACATTTATGAGATTAATGAATGAAGTGTTTAAAGACTTCATAGTCAAATTTTTCATAGTATATATAGATGACATACTAATATTCATCAAGACAAAGGAAGAACACTTAAGACATTTGACATTAGTGATGGAAAGGTTGCAACAAGAGAAATTGATGATAAATCTAAAGAAGATTTCTTTTATGAAGAAGGAGCTCATATATTTGGGTTTCGTAATCTCTTCCAATGAATTGAAGATGGACCCATAAAAAGTTAGAGCGATCAGAGAATGGTCGTTGTTGAGATCTATATTTGAGGTAAGAAGTTTTGATGGGTTAGCGATCTTTTATAGAAAATTCATCAGAAATTTCAGTGGCATATGTACACCCATGTTGGACACAGTGAATAAGAAACACAAGTCCTTCAGTTGGATAGAGGAAGATGAAAAAAGTTTCAAAGTGTTGAAGGAGAAAATCACAGAGCAACGAATTATGTTCTTACCATATTTTGGAAAAACATTTCAGGTGAGATGTGACGCAAGTGGATTAGCTATTGGAGCAGTCTTGAGTCAGGACAATAGGCCAGTTGGTTATTTCAGTGAGAAACTGACTAATTCCAAGAAAAATTATTCCACGTATGACAAGGAATTTTATGCAGTGTTTCAAGATTTGAGAAAATGAAGGCAGTCTCTAATTCCTAAAGAATTTGTCTTGTAAAGTGATAATCAAGCTTTGCAATTTAATACTAGGAAAGAAAGTTGAATCAGAAACACGCAAAATGGGTAGAATTTATGGAAAATTTTACTTTTTTTACTAAACACATTGTTGGAACTGCTAACAAAGTCACAAATGCTTTGAGCAGAAGGAGTTTGATTGTACAATAATTCCAAGTGGATATTTTGGGGTTTGAACAACTCAAGGAGATGTATAAAGAATATGCAAATTTTAAAGAATCTTATGAGGCATGAAGGAATCCTTTGTTGGGAGAGAGAAGCCCATGGAATGAATATTTGATCCAAGATGGATTATTGTTCAAGGGAAGCCAATTATGCATTCTGAACTGCTCAATGAGAGACAACCTACTGAAAGATAAAAACAGTGGAGGTTTAGCTGGACACTTTGGCCACGATAAGACATTTGCACAGCTAAGTAGTTCATATTATTGGCCAAGCATGAGAGAAGAAGTGAAAAAGTTTGTGAACAAATGAATAATTTGTCAATATGCAAAAGGAAGACAACAAAACACTAGTTTGTATCTGCCATTACCAATTCTAGAAAGGCCGTGGGATGCAATCAATATGGATTTTTTTTGGGGATTTCCTAGAAATCAAAAAAGGAGCGATTCCATATTTTTTGTGGTAGACAGATTTTCAAAAATGGCACATTTCATACCATGCCAGAAGAGAAGTGATGCCACACACATCACCAATTTTTTTTTCCAGAGAAGTAGTGAGACTACATGGATTGCCAAGGAGCATAGTTTAAGACATGGACATCAAATTTGTAGGACACTTTTGGAGGAATCTATGGAAGAGGTCGGGGATGAATTTATCCTTTAGTTCAACATATTACCCTAAGATAGATGGATAGACTGAAGTAGTAAACATAAGCCTTAGAAACTTATTGAGAAGTTTAGTCACTGAGAAAGGTCGACAATGGGATAAGATGATGGAAAAAGAAGCATTTACATTCAATAATTCTGTGAACGGAAGAAGAAAAATTCCATTTGAAATTATGTACGATATACAACCAATAGGGATTACAGAGTTCAGATATTTGAATCAAGATGAGTTTAGAAGTGTTGGAGCAGAGGATGTTGCAACAGAAATGTAGAAACTCCATGACAAAGTCAGAGAGTGGCTACAGGACAATAGTAAGAAATAGAAGAGAAGAGTTTATCAAAAGAGAAGAGAAGTTCAATTCAAATTTGGAGATGAAGTTTTAGCTCATTTGAGAGAAGAGAGGTTTCCAAGGGGAATGTATAAAAAATTGAAAATGAAGAAGATAGGACCATGCAAGATTCTCAAAAAATTTGCAGCCAATGATTATGAGATTTAGTTGCCAAACAATGTTGGTATATCAACGATATTCAATTTTTCAGAATTGTATCCTTACAGGAGAGATGAAGAAGGAGAATGAGATGATCAGAAATAAATTCAGTGGGAAGAGAAATTTCCCACAACATAAAAACCTCAGATGGAAAAAATTATTGAACAGAGGGATTGAAAGAAAACTAGGAGGAAGACATATCCTAAGTACTTAGTGTTAAGAACCAAATACTGAATACAAAATCACCACAATATATATACAAGAAAAATATAGAAAACCTCCACTATATTATATCAAAACCCTTGAGGTAGGGAAACACCATACAATGGATCATATTATGGAAGGGATGCTCTCCTGTTCACTTTCTTCTTCGAGGGGGCATCCTCCTATTGAGCTTCGGATCCAAATACAATACTCTCTTCATGTCCCATTACATTGCTTGAACCTCTTTATATAATGCTACCATCACCTAAGAACATTCTAGAGGATGAATCTTCTAGAAGTAGAACTTTTTAAGAAGTCCTCTTACATTTATTGGATCTAACTACCCATTTATTATATCTAACTACCATAGTGGGCCTTATTTAATAATATAGTGGACCTAGTACACCTTACATTGAATGGCCTCCACTATTATCATTATGGGCCCTCTGGGCCCCCACTACTACCTCTCTAGCTACCTAACATTCCATCCCCCTTATGAAAGCGTTGTCCTCAACGCTTGATGTACAACCATATACCAAGGTCCGATGGATAATTGTGGACCATAATGTTGAAGAAGACTGGAGAACCAAGGTCCCATGTAGAAAGGAAAGACACCATGCTAAAGTAGTCCAACCACCATTGCAAGCCCGAGTCCCATCTCCAAGTGCTCATGTGAACTCCTCGTGGAAGATTTTGGAACCCAATAAAAAACTCAAAATTATTCTCAAAAGACAGACACATGTCATGTGGATCCAAATAAGAAGATCCATCCACATAGTGGAAAAGGGTCTTAGCAAAATCTGGAAGGAATAACACCACTGTAGAATATGCAGGATAGACACTGGTGACAATCATTGGGTTTCGATTTGTCACATTGATTCTCTCTACAGAGGGTGGATTAGAGTCATCAAATAAAATATGAAAGTGGTTGTCATCCCATAAATGACAACTATCCATATACCAATCATCACAATCAGCCTCAAAATCATACCAACCATATATTTCTTGATTATTTTCATCACTGATGTCCTCCATAAGAAATCTATATTGCATGTTATCCAATGAATCTTGAATACTTGAAAACTATCATTGAGACCATCTACAAGGTCATGCAATCTAGCATCCAATGTGTCATACAATTGGGATTTGAATGCTTCAATAATTTGTAGAATTTATTTGAGGCTTTAATAGGAAATAGCCATATGAGAACCCTATGAACTCTTCGGTCCTGCGGCCATCATGAAAAAACCCAAAAAATACAACAATAAGTTACAACAAAAAAATGTGGTTTTTTCTAGAAAAATCCTAAAAGACTGTTGAATTTAAAATGCTCATAACTTCACTTCCCAGACTCTCTTTTGGCTGATTTTTTTTTTTTTTTAAATTGGGTGAAATTGTGAGAGGAACTCATATCTGTAATTTTTTTAGGCAAACTCGGCCTCCAGCTACTATAGAAATAAAAACAAATCATGTCATCGTCCGTGGAAAAAACCCTATAAAATTGCAGATTTTAAAACTTCAATATCTTGACTTCCCGGACTCCATTTCATATGATTTGTTTTTTCAAGTTGGGTGTTTTTCTAAGAGAAAACCAGATATACAACCAGTTTCTGCAAATATTTCACAAAAATATACCTAAATCTTTTGAAATGTCGCGGCCCTCCTTTTTCTTCTCCGAAAACAAAATCTGCAACAATAAAAAATATTTTCCCACAATGTCTACCAAGGAAAGTGCTCTGAAACCACTTAATAAAAAACAAATAATGAATAAAAAATCACCACAATAGATATACAATAACAATATAGAAAACCTCCACTATATTATATCAAAACCCTCGAGGTAGGGAAGCACCATACAATGGATCCTATTATGGAAGGGATTCTCTCCTGTTCCCTTGCCTCTTCGAGGGGGCATCCTCCTATTGAGATTCAGCTCCAAATAAAATACTCTCTTCATGTACCATTACATTTCTTGAATCTCTTTATATATTACTACCATCACCTAAGAAGATTCTAGAGGAGGAATCTTCTAGAAGTAGAACCTTATAAGAAGTCCTCTTACATTTATTGTATCCAACTACCCATTTATTATATCTAACTACCATATTGATCCTTATTTAATAATATAGTGGAATTAGTCCACCTTACATTGAATGACATCCACTATTATCACCATGGGCCCTCTAGGTCCCCACTACTACCTCTCTAGCTACCTAACACTTAGTGAAGTGGAAATATCATCCAATGGAAGATGGAAGTTGGGCCACTAAACCTGATATTTTGAAGCATGGAAGGATAGTGCGGGAGCTCATGGAGAGAAGTCCATGAATTTTTTTAACCAGAGGAGTATGATGCAGGAGCATCGCCTTCAAAGTCAACAACACATGAGTGGAAGCAGAAAAATGACATCTTAGCAATGACAAAGTTTCAAATCAAACATTTAACTCAGAATTTAATCGGTTGTTGAGATATTTTTGTAACAACATTTTAAAAATGTAACTTGTTTGTAAAGTCTTGAAGGATTGTAAGAAATTGAAAATATGGAGTGTCGACTCTATCTGGAAATAACTAGTAGTTATTGTAATAGGACAGAGTAGGTAATAGCTTTGAATTTGAAATGATAGATTTCATAATAGGAAGAGAGAGATCGTGGAGCGGTCCTTAGATAGTTGTTCAATGTTTCTTTGTAACGGATGAGAACAGATAGACAAAATAGAGAGATCAGTAGAGCAGAGTAGAGTAGAAGAGAACACTATGTATTTTGTTTTTTCATGAATGAATAGAATAGACATAAATTGTCCCAAATCCTTGGACTATGTTCATTTCATGTGGGATTGAATTAATGTTATTCTGTGTGTATGATTTATTTCAGTTCATTCATGTATGATTGTTCGCGAGATTAACTGTATGAATTCGTGACAAAACTGGTTGAGTTTCCATCGTTTCTCTTCTGATACTTGTATGCAAGGTGTGCATCATGAATGCAGGGAGTGCATTGAATGGGTCTCAGATTGACTCAGAGAAGTTCAAAGAGAATCAGATAAACTCAAATGAGGTGGAAGGTGTTCACAGTGTCAAGAAGCCAAAAATCTTCGAAGAACCAGCGCAGAAGAATGCGAAGTGGGCGAGAAGCATTTTCTTTTCGAGAAAATCCTTTGAACTCAGTTATTTGAAATCTTGAGAACGCAAAGTGTGCATGGGAGATCAAAATCCTTTTAAGGATGGAATATCATAAGAGATAACACTTTTCTTGAGTGTTGACAAGATCCCAGAGATGGATTTGTCGAGAGAACAAAGGTTTGGAACCTTTGAAAGTGGATAAATATTACAAGGTGAAGAGATATCAGAAGGTTAGGAGGAAGAACGATCATGACTGTTGGATCATATGGAAGAATATAGACAGTCGTCAAATCAGAATGAAGTGCTCAAATCTTAGTACTTCACATACCGAGGAGAGAAGCTATCAAGGTTGAAACTTGAGATTTCTGGAGTTCGGAGACTCGGAATAGAATCTCGACCATCGGATCAGTGAGATAGATCTGAGTCGTCAGATCACTGGAGGAAAAGACTAAGAGTCATATTGGCAGGAGGAATCAAATTCATTGGTTTTTGGAAGATCATAAGGGGGAGTGGATTGAAACTTGATATTTGTGAAGCCCAAAGTGCCAGAATGCCAAGGTGGGATCTCAATCATCCGATTGATCAAGTGCAAGTAGTCAAATATCATGGGTGCATAAGGAGGAAAGTTTGAGACTTGAAATACCTGGAGCACGAAAATTCGAAGGCCCATGAGTCGTTGATCTATGAGGAGACACTTGTCAACAGATCTCGTACTTAGGGAAAAGCTGAAGTAAGGTTTTTGTTTGAGAATTGAAAAACGTTGAAAAATGAAGACCAGAAGTCTTGGAATAAGATTTGGGCCGTTGGATTCAAGGATATGCGGCAATAGATCAAAATTTCAATGACTCACAGAGCAGAGAAGTCAAAGGGACAATTTGTGAGAATTCATAAAATGCGAACTCGTGAAATCATTCCAGTCATTGGATCTGGGTGATAGGTGGCGTAGATCCACACACATTGGAGATTCAATCATTGAGAGAAGTTGAACGAACAGTGGAAACTCTCAGAGGGAGAACCGTCGAGACGATCTGGACCATCATATCATAGGATAATTGAAGTCGTTGATCCATGGAAAAGGAATATCGATCTTTCGGGTATCGGGAGAAGGGAGATAAGTTGTATCGTAAACCCTCGATGTATGAAATCCTGACAGGCTCAAAGGATGAACCTCAAGTCATGGTGAATGGTCACACAAGCATAGATAAGGAAAGGATCTAACACCCGTTAAGCTCTTTTTGGAGTTTTGAGAGTTGGAAGGAGTCAGGGTTGACTCACGTGCAAAGGTCCAATATAGTATTTCATGATGCGCCTTTTGATTTGGCCTGCTAAGCCCCTGTGAGAATTTCAGAGGTGTGGAGATTCAGGGTGACTCGCGTACAAAAAACTCAATACAAAAAATCGTGAAACGCCTTTTGAGAGGCATACGGTCACAACCGGTGATCGCGTGGAGGGAACTCACACCCAATGCTTGTTCGCGTGGGTGCAGTTCACAAAGGAACTGTGGATTTTTTTAGTATAGGTTCAGGGAAGGACCCAAAAGAGATAATCTAGATTAGTTTAGTGATGATATAGTGACTGGGTGATCGACAAAACTTGTTGAGGTAGGGGGGCTGCATCAAATATCCTTTCCTTTTTTGAACCCCTCCTATATTATGATCAACTTGACTTGGTGAAAGAGTAAATTTTTTTAGGTCAACAATGGGGGTTTTAGCCACATGGTCTTGGATACCTTTGGTATTGATCTCATGAATTACATCTAATAAAATCCTATAAAAGGTTGGTGAGACTCCATTTTAATGTATCAAGATTTTAGCGGTGAAGGCTCACATGGGCGGGGCCAGAACATTGGTATGCTTCGCTAGGTTTTTCCAAGGAAATAATATATCTATTGTCGGCAAGTTTTTTGTGTAAGGGTTTTCCACCATAAATATTTTATGATTTATGTGCATTCTATGATTTGAAATATTCTTTTTCTCTTGTACTTTTCGTTTCCTAACATCCTACAAAAAAATTGTTCGCATACATATGTGGGAATAATTTTCCTTGTCAACATCCGTATCCTGTTGCATTCACATACAACAAAAGAATAGTCCCATGGAGGAAAGGAAAACATCCTACAAATAGACTTGTGTTCCCAATATTCTTCTGACACTTTCATTTGACATAGTTATGCCCACATCATGCATCGTATAGCTTTGTCCATAGTCTATTTTCTCAACGTATTTAAGTCTCATGTAAAAGAATAACACTTGACCAAAATTTCTTCCTACATCTTGGATTCCACATATTTATTTATATTTCTGATGGAATCATAACACATATTTCGTGCATATTTCACATGACAAGGATGACTATTGTTAATTAATGAGACTTAATTTTTTCACATTTATCCCAAACCTTCTCTATATTAATGACATTTACCAATTAGTGAGTGACGTGCAATGAATGTACAAGGGGGAAAGTTTGAATGGTGATATTAATCCTTAATTAATGATTAGTTGGGTTCCAATTAGATGGAAAATTAGATTTCTACATGTAACTATAACATTTACCTAATCACACTGAAAGTGAAAGAGATGGTGATCAAGAAAAAGGAGAGTGATTATTTTGAGATAAATTGAACTCTCTATCCCATGAAAGATGAAAATTATAGTGATCTATCACCTATAAGTGGTATTCTTTGCTCTCCCCAGAAGAGAATCTTATTAAAAAATTGTGGATGTTCGGGATAGCCATATCCAGTTCTATGCCCAAAGAATTTCATTTAAGAGAACTAGTATCATGGTGTGCTAACATACTTAACCTGAATCATTGACTAATCAAATTTAACGAAATAATAAGGAATCATGTCCCTTTGAATCCAAACACTTTTAGAAGGATGATGTGACTTTGAGGAGTAGACAAAGTCCCTAAACTCTCAATCATATTATTTCCTAGATGCTTAGTGATTCATAAATGGAAGGCTTATATCCTACTTGTCTCACCAACATGGAAACCTATGTAAGATAATTATAAGTTTGTCTCCCTTTAGATGAAGTAAATTGGACCAGCCAATAAAAAATGTTGATTCGGCCCAAGGACTAGTTGGTCAACCACCCACAAGTAAAGTTGGCCTACTGAATGACCAATCGGCTTCCCCAATGGTCGGTTTGAAAAAATGTTAGACCAATGAAATACTATGATGTTAGAGTTGACCAAATGGTTTCCCATTCAAAGGTTCCAATATTCAGGTCAACCGAAAGTTGGACCATTCGAATGCTCCAATAGATGGATCGAACAAATAACAAACCTAGTTGCACAAAGGGAAGATATGGTCAAGTATCCATTTCTCTTGGACGAATAAGTAAAAGGAAAATTACCAAGAGATAATTGCAATCAAATTGATTTAGAACCAAGTCATTCATAGAACAAGTCAACCGATGGTTAAAAATGAATATCTAGAGGGATAATTTAGTATTCAATAGAAACGAAGACATCTCAGAATAAATTTTGAAATCCAAAACAATTGAAAAGTGTCTTAAAGGTGAGTGGGGTAACCCATAGTACAGAGATATGTTTTTGGGATGTATTGGGTAACTAAATAAGAAGAAAATTGTGGACATGGCACATGGAAAATTAATACATTCTGAAACATCACCAAATTCCGAAGTATGTCCCATGTATGACTTGTTGGAAAAAAAATATGCCCCAAAATTGTTGAGTGATGTACGACCCATGGGAAAAGTGTAGAGATCAACTAGAAACAAAATCGACTCTAGAGTGAAAGAAAGTCCTCGATGACTATTAAAATGAAATTGGAAACCCTCAAGAAAATAGAAACAACTATGGAAAGAAAATCACCAATTTCCAACCTTCAAAATGGATGTATGGATGTGGTTAAAGAGATGTTAGAATAACTTACTAGCCGAGGGGAATTTCATGATTGACATGAATTTCTTTCTGCGAAAGAAAAATATATATGACCATTAATTTTTAGTTTACACTATTTATCCTTAAATCATTTTGTAAACATTTCCACCCATGGGAAATGAAATCCAAATAAAATAAACACACACACAAAACTTACAATTTACCATTGAAACCCAACATTATTTTTGCCTATACTCTTTTTTATTCATAAATGGGTAAGTTATAGGTTCTTTGTTGATCTCTATCCTCCTTACTGACATCCGGGAAGCCTCTTCACATAATTCATAGCCAAAGGACCCCTTTTTAATTGTGAGGAAAACATTATATATGATATTGAGTGAATTTGTAGAATATCTCAAAGGTTAGGCGTCCCTAATGCTTCAAAGTTTCTCTAGTATGTTTCTCCTCGTTGTCTTTTTTTATTTGTATTTTCTCCTTAGGGAAAATATCTCATGAAAATATCATATTCTTATAATACAACATTTCTTTATGTACAATAATATGCTTCCAGAATTAACATCTCATATGACTTAGAATACATTGAATATAAGAGTGGACATCAATTGGGATGCCATGGGGCCCTTCATGCCAATAATTTGAACTCCTTCATCATATTTTTCCTTTAACATTCCCTATGTCAAAAGAAAATGTTTCTTGCTAGATTCAATTAAGATCATGCCTCCCTATTGGGAGGTTTTTTATCCCCAAATGTTGGCAAGGATAGATGTGGGAAATTGTTTTATATTTGGTTCCCCTCATACCACTTCTCTTTCCTTGGATTCTATCCATTGACAACAATATGCAACTTATCTTTCTATCATGTATGAGTTTCCTGCACCTGATGCTCTAGACCGGTGTCTTCCTTCAAATATACAACACCATGATGTCCAACATATTCAATAGTAGGAAGAACCTGATGTTCTTCCTACTCATCCATCATGGAGGGTTTGAAAAACTTCAAATATTACACATTTACCATTGAATTGATCTTCATATAAGGGGGAAGTTCCAACTTGAAGGTGTTCTTCAACATGGAATTTGTAATCCTCCTTGCTTTCGTCATTTCTGGGATTGTCACTACTGCCTCTTCTCAAGATGGTCCTGAACCCTTAGATGTATATACCTAATATTATCCATGAATTATCTTTCCTTATATTCATATGCTTGCATATATTATTCTTCCTTCTATTCTCCATAAACAATATCAAATGGAGAAGGAGGTAAATAACCAAAACAAGTGTCAAAAGGAGACTTAATGGTGGAAGAATGAAGTGCTATGTTGTAGGATTTTTGAATGTAAAATAACTGATCATCCCAAGTATTTAGATGTTTGTGCTTGTAGCCACTCAACAATTGCACAAATGTCCTATTTACAACCTTAATTTTTCCATCAGTTTGAGGATGGAAAGTAGTGGAATACTTCATCTTAGTATCCATTCTCTCCCAAAGTGTGGTCCATACTCTACCCACGAACCTACTATCCCAATCAGATATGACCAAGATTGGAAATATGAAATGTACCTAAACATGGTTGAATAATAGTTTATTAACCTATCATACAAAGATTGTATTCTTACAGGGAATGAGAAGACACATTTTCCTGAAGCAGTTTACCACAACAAATAAGTAGTCATAGTCTCTACAAGTCATAGAAAAATATCCAATAAAATCCATTGAGATTCTCTCTCAAGGCCTACAAGACATGTTTCCGATTTGTTGACTTGCAAGTGTTGCAAATAAGATAGCCTCTAACAAAATTTGCTACCTTCTCCTGCATCCTTAACGAATACACATACCGCAAAAACAAATTCACTGTCTTTTCCACCCCAAAATTCCTATAGACTATAGAAGTGTGTCCTTCTTTCATCAACTCAACTCTTCAATCATAGGGAATGCATAGTTTGTCCATATTGTACATCAATCCATCTTGGAGGTGCTATTCATTTCCTTCCATGATAGCGACAGACCTCTCCATTAGTTTCTTATAGACCCCCTAAAATCTTCATCTCCCTCGTATTATTCACTCATAATTTCATGAGTGAAGGGATTGAGCTACATTATCATTTCGACTGTTGAAATATTCTTCAGTGGTGGTTGCAAGAGCATGTCTTCTAGACTATTTATGGACATTTTCTTATACTTAATCATTAAATGAAATCTATGCAAGAAACCTAACCACTTATAATGCCTGCGATGTTACATATTTATCTGATTCTATATATATTGAAGGGGATGATGATATATGCATATAATGGCCTCTTTTCCCAAGAGGTAATGCTTCCACTTCTTCACTTCTTGTACAAATGCAAAGATCTCATTATCATATGTAGGCTAGTCAAGTAGTGCTCCATGAAAAAACTTTGAATGGTAGCACACATGCCTACTTCCTTGCATGAGTATTGTTGCTAATGCATACCCACTAGCATAACATAGTGACCAACTTAACAAGAATTCTACAAAGTTCTTGTTTTTCTTGTGGTCACATTTTTTACCATGTTTTTAAAAATGGTGCTACCTGTAGCACCCCCCCTCCCATTTTTAGGTAGTTTTTGGATATTTTAATTTTTGTGATCCATAATGTTTCCACGTTATTGGTTTAAATGTTATTTTTTCATCTATTTTCAATTTTTTCTAATTTTTTTTCCAATTGTGATTTTTTTTTACCATTTACTTTTTTGAAATTAAGAATTTTCATATATTTGTGTTTTCTTAATTATTCTAAAGTTTCATACTTTTTAAGCATAGTGGAAAATATCATTTTTAAAACATGTTTTACCTTTACTTTAATACACATAAAATAATTGTAGTTAATAAAATTGATTTTCAATATATAGCAAAAAAATATAATTCAATTTTTTTTGACAAATTAAAAACTAAAAAAAACTAACAAAAAGAAAAAGAATTGAAATTAAAAAAGAAAAAAATTAAAAAGAAAATTTATATTAAATAGAAAGATTAAAAAAAAACTAACGAGGAAAAAAAAAACAAAAAACATATGTAACCAAAATGAGAAAAAGAAAGGGTAAAAAATCAAATTTACAGCAAAAATATTTGAAAATGTGAATTTTTTTTTTTTAATATATATAAAAAAATCTAATTAATAAAACTAAATCAAAAACTTTAATACAAAATTTAAAACATATATATAAAGAACCTAGAATTATAACTGAAATAATGAAATTTATATTAAAAAACCTTAAAAAATAAATTAAATACACAATTTAATAAAAGAAATTTAAAAAATAAATAGCATACCTCCACATATATATATTATATGGTTATATATATATAAAAAAGCCACATATTATATATTATATATATATATATATATATATATATATATATATATATATATATATATATATATATATATATATAAAGTTTTTTATTTGTTTTTTTTTT
>ML777876.1:719873-744020 GCA_009831015.1 Picea engelmannii
TATATATATATATATATATATATATATATATATATATATATATATATATATATATTCAAATTTGGGTTTTAAATATATATTTGTAAATGTATTTTTTTCATGGCATTATGTATTATCTTGTGCTTGAGTGATAAACTAAGATTTTAAAAGTAAACATTTAAGGGTTGATTTTATGATTTTGTTTACATTAATGATTTTTTTTTTACCACTTTAAAAAAATGTGTCATTTTAATACCTAAATTTTAGAATGAGTGCTACCGGTAGCAATACTTTTCAATTTGAGGGTTGATTTTGAGGTTTTTGTTTGAATGGTACCAAATGCTAAATATACGAGTGCAGGTTTTGAAGGTCATGTTTGAAAAATGTTTTAATTTTAACCCCGATTAAAATAATGGTGCTACAGGTAGCACAACTTTTTATCCAAAAAATTTGGTTTTTAGGGCAAGAGTTCTCGTTTTTAGGTCATAATGCTCATTAAGTCAATAACTTTGTTGCATCTCTATCTAGCTCAAAATGTTGTTGCAAATTTTCCATAGCTAAGACTGGAGCATCACTAATATTTTTCTTCATGTCATCAAATTCTCTTGGTTCTGCATTATTCTAATGAAGTATCTTTTATTGTTCAGTTAGTTTGTGCAATGGTGTTGCTACTATAGAAAATTCTACAGTGAATTTCCTCAAATATTGTGCTACTCCCATGAAAATCCTTTCCTTTGTCAGGTTGGTTGGAGGAGGACATTGCGTGATGGCTGCAATATTCTCCAGCTCTACCCTCATCTCCCCTTCTCCAATAATGTGTCCAAGATATATCAAGGAAGCCTTTCCAGACTCACATTTATGCAAGTTGGTAATCAATTGATTCTTCGTCAAGGAATCTAGTACCTATGTCACATGTGAGAAGTTTTATTGCCAAGTATTGCTAAATATTACTATGTCATCCATATATACTATTACAAAATATTCAATGAAGGGGCATAGAACATCATTCATTAGTCTCATAAACGTTGTATAATAATTGCATAATCCAAAAGGAATTATTGACCACTCATGGAAACCTTCTCATCAATATTTTCTCATATGTCCATCATGAATATTTTCTCACATTGAATTCCACATATTAACTTGCCCAGCCAAGGGAGTATGGATTCAGATGACATTGGGTCATTGTCACAAGATCCTCAACCAATTGCGTAAATATCAAGTTGGATTTGAGACAGAGCATAAGACTAAATCAAAGATGGAAATATCTAGAGGGAAAATTTAATATTCAACATCAAATACGACATCTAGAGCTGAATTTGGAAATCTAGAGAAATTAAAAAACATATGAAAGGTGAGTGGGGTTACCCATAAAAGATAAAATCATATGGGGGATGTATTAGGTAAATGGAAAAAATAAACCCCCCAAGAATATCAGTATGGTCTGTGTATGAGTTGTGGGAAAAAATAAACCCCCCAAGAATATCGAGAACATTGTGTACAACCTATGAGCAAAGTGTAGACACCAACTAGGACAAAAAATTACTCTGTGAGTGAGATAAAATCCTGAAAGAATCTTATAATCTAATTAGAAATCACCAAGAAAATAGACATATCTATGAAAAGAGAGTTGTTGATTTCTAACATTTCAAATGGATGTACAGGCGTGGTTGAATAGTTGTTAGACTGGCTTACTAGCCTAGGGGAATTTCATCTAAAGATGAAGAAATTCAATGTTGACTAGCATATATTTCTCTTTGTGAAAGAAAATTGTAGACCACCATCAATTTTTAGTGGACACAATTTATCATTAAATTATAGTGCAAACATTTCTGGCCATAGATAAGAAAATCAAAATATAACAAAAAGAATCACAAAACTCATAATTTACGCTATAAACCTAAATGCAAAAAACAATATTCTTTTGGCTTCAACAAAGATATTTGTTATTAAACAATGGGTAAGTTAAAGGCTCCCTAGTTCATCTTTGTGATCCTCAATGACATCTGGTAAACCTCTTCACATCGTTCATAGAAAAATAACACTTTTTTTATTTGTGGGGAACCATGATATAGAAGAATAAGTATACTGGGAGGATATTCGAAAGGCTAGGCATCCCTACTGATTTATCTTCTCTTCATTCCATTTCATCTCATTCTCTTTGTTTATTTGTATTTTCTCCTTGGGGAAAAAAACTCATGAAAATTCGATATTCTTATAATACATTATTTCTTTATGTACAATAATTTGTTGCCCAATTTCACAACTCATATGACTTCAACGACATTGAATACAATAGAGGATATTAGTCATGATGAAATGGGGACCTTCATGCCAATAATTTAATATGATTCATCGTCATTAGCCTTAAACATTTCCCATTCTGATCATCCTAGAGCCCATGCCAAAATCTAGTTTTTCTTGTCATATCCAATTTGGATCACTCATGGTGGCGAGATGAGTTTGTTCAAGGATTTGTTGGCTCAATATCCTGTTAGGCCAACTGGTCCCAATCATATTAACATCTTCATGTTGTCTCAAACATATAGGAAATTCCCATGGCTCTTTGGACATCTACTTAGTCAAGATTAGTCTACTTTTGTCCCCAGGTATGTCCTATACATCCTTTATTACTCTATATGAGTAGGGATGATTTAGATTGGGCCCAAATGATCTCTAATGATATTTCCCACCAGATCTCCAACTTCATTTATACTAAGAGGTTGTACAAGATCTCTTATCGTGTCCTTGATTTAATTTATTGCAATACATTTGAAGGATATCCCTCAAGGGTCAATGTCAATTTCAATGAGGACCCTACTCAATTATGATATACAATATTGTGGACGAATAAAGCACAATTTCCTTTCGATGAAATTCAAAATTCTCTTTTTAGAGACTGAAAAAGTTTGCTTACCGAGATGGAACTCGACAAGTTGATAGAGGCATCCTTAGGATTTCTTATAGTGAAGGGAGTATGTATATTTGAAGAAGAATTAACACAAATATGACTCTTTATCTTTGAAGGAAATCCATTTGTTCTTCCCCATTTTGTATGTGATAAATTTCTTGTTTATGAACTATATAGACAATACATAATGCAATTTGTGTTTTTCGATAAAAGGAGAAAGTGGTAGTTCATCACCATGCCTTTCAAAATTGTTGATATTTTAGTTAAAACTTCATCTAGATTGGATAATATGGTTGGATTATTTAATTCCTTAAACATAAAGGAGGTGAATCATTGACGCGATTTGATAGTGAAGGGGCTTCCATGGGTCACATGATTTAAATTGGTTATGGTTTGATTTTTACTAAGCTAGAGGAAATAATAGAGGGAGTCGACGATAACAATGATACACATGTTGAAGAAAATTTTGTAGCCACCGCAACTAAAGCAGTTCATAAGAAGAAGAATAAAATTACTCATGATGATGCTAATACATAGGAAATTTCAAATATTTATGCAAATAATGTCGCTCTCCAGGAAAAATATAAATAACCTCAGCACAAATAGGGGGGTAGGTCCACCACTAGTGTTGATGGTGGCTCTCTTCTTCAGTCCCACAATTTTTCCTCTTCCAGTCATAAAAAAAATAAAATTAATGTATAAGGATGAGAGAATAATGAAGGACATGCAATTGATAGAGATGATAGGGACCCTCCTTGACATCAATTGAAGATAACACATACAATCACTCCTATTCTAAAAAGTAAAACAAATATGGATTGAGGTAGCACTCAATAACTTGGGTGTTTGGAAGAAAATGTGGAAAATATTAAATTCAATGAGGTTAACGAAGTTCCTGCATGGTCCATACTGCAAATATCTCAAAGTAAATTAATAACAGAGGAGTTGGCCCATGAAAAATAAACTATTTTTTAGGAAGAGTTTGTTATTCTAAATTATGATAACTATGATAGAAAATATAGTCAGATACAGATTCAAACAATAAATAATACGAAAAAATGATAAAATGAAAGTGGATCTATGATATAGAGGACCGCAAGGTGTAAGGTACTAGATCTATTATAATAGCAGAAAACAAAAATAGTGAAGAGAATAACAACAGAAAAACACAATATATGAAACCACAACACCAAAATAATACCTTTATTGATAGCAAACAATGTTCCTTTTCCTCTTCGAGGGGGGAGACTCCAATAGAGAAGCACTCAATTACAATAATTCTCAATACAAAACCTTCACATGCCCTCGAATCGTATTTATACTAATTATATATACCAAAAGAAAAAGCTAGTGGAATATCTTCTAGAAGAGGAAGCTTTTATTAGGTCTTCTTACATTTGACATATTCTTCCTTATTACTAGGCCATATTAATATTGGCCTTTATCACATGGAAACTATATTGTTATACCTCTATGAAGGGTTAGGGGGGTTCGGTCCCTAACATGCCATCCCCCTTAAAAAAAAACCTTGTGCTTAACACTTGAGATGAGAAAATTGTTGCAGAATGGTAGTTGGCTCCCAAGTGGCAGCTACTAGAGTTGTATCTTTCCAAAATACTGTCACTTCCTTGATGGTGCATTGCTAAAGATGATGCTCACGCTGGTCCAATACTACTTGTGGCTGCAACTAGATGAAGCTTTCTTCATCCAACTTGAGAAGAATATTTTGAGTTTGGAACCTATTTAAAATCACCTTATTTAAGCAGGAGACATGAAAAACAATATCAAGTTTAGAATGACTTGGAAAATATAATTATTAGGCCACTTGTCCCACGCGCTTGAGAATTGTATAAGGACGATAAAATTTTGGTGTCATTTTCTAACAATGGTCAGCCTTGAGTGAAGTCTTCTTATAAGGTTGTAGTTGAAGTAACACCTCATCCCCTTTATGAAATTGATGCTCTAACAAACATTTATCTTCTTGTTGCTTCATGGAATTATGACCCATGACCAAATTCACTATGAGGGTATGGAGAATTTCCTCTCGAGCTGTAAGGGTTTGGTCAAATACGTGAACCTTAGAGACATCGGGTATGTATGAGAGACCTAAAGGTGGATTTTTTCCATATACTAGTTCAAAATGAGTCATGCGAGTAGTTATATGGTAAGAAGTGTTGTGCCACCATGTAGCTAGGGATAACCATTAAGCCCACTTATTTTTACTCTCAGATGCAAAAATCATGAAATATGTTTCCAAACACGTTTTGACAAATTCAGTTTGACCATCAGTATGGGGCTAATATGTTGTGATGATATGAAATTTGGTTTCCTATATCTTGACCAAATGTTACCAAAAATTGTTCATGAAAGTGGGATCATGGTCAGAGAAAATGGAATGAGGCATGTCATGAACCTTGAAGATATGATCCACAAAAAGTTGAACCATTGTGGATGTAATGAATGGGTGTTTAAGAGCATATAAATGAGCATATTTGGCAATGTGATAAACAACCACCATGATTATTTATTTATTGCCCAATTTAGGTAATCCAATAATGAAATCCATAGAAATATACCTCCAAATAGAGGGTGGAATTTGAAGTGGTTGTAGTGTGGCAGGGGATTTGACTCTTTATTCATTGTTTCATTGACAAACATCATATTTCACCCCAAAGTTTCAAACATACTTCTTTATACCATCCAAGAAAAAAGAACGCTTCAACCTGTCATAGGTTTTGGTAAACCAAGAATGCCCAACTATGTGTGTAGCATGAAGGTCAGAAAGCACCATGGATTTAAGTTGCAATTGTTTGTTTAAATCCATGAGACCTTAGTATATAAAATATTCATTATGTCAAAAGTACTTTGGAGAAATTGGAGAATTGTATTGCAATTGTTGGATCATATGCAATAGTTTGGGATCCTGCATCCATTATTGGCAAACAACTTGGAGCCAATATGGAACAATGAAGGATAGATAAAAGAGGGTCCCTTCATATTCATACTTTCTTGAATGAGAATCTACAAACACATTATATTTTCCTTTCTTTTAAATTATATCATAATCATATCCAAATATCATGGTCACCCATTTTTTCTGCTTCGGGGATGAAATTCATTTCTCTAGAAAATAATTGAGGCTCTGATGATTGGTCTTAATTTGGAATATTTTCCCCAACAGATAAGGGATCCATAGATCTTGAACATGTAGAATGGTCATCATTTCCTTTTCATATATTAATTGTCCCAAATGGCACTCTGACAATTGTTTTCTAGTGAAAGCCAAAGGTCAACCATCCTGCATAAGGATAACACCAATTTGTTTCCTTGAAACATCACATTCCAGGACAAAGGTCTTTTTGAATTCATGAAGGGCCATGATAAGAGTAGTGCACATAGCCTCTTTGAAGGCTTGGAATGATTGATTAGATGTTGGATTCCAAATAAAATCATTATTTTTAAGATGAGTAGTGAGAGGTGCCTCAACTTTTCCATAATTCTTAGAAAACTTGTGATAATATCCTATTAAACTTAGAAAACCATGCAAGCTCTTAATATTCTTGGGATGAGGCCAAACATTCATAGCTTCAAATTTCTTAGGATCCACCTTGAATCCATCCTTGCCAACAATATGACCCAAGTACTCCACTTCTTTGGCTCCAAAATCACATTTAGATTTTTTGAGGAAACGTTGGTGCTAAGATAGTAGATGAAGAACTTGATACACATGGGAAAGATGGGTTGTCCATGTTTTACTATAGATGAGAATATCATGAAAGAAAACTAAAAAAATATTTCAAATAAAGGGATAAAAGACATGATTAAGGAGGCCCTTGAAGGTGGAGGGATAATTACACAAGCTAAAGGGCATGAAAAAGAACTCATAGTGGCCCTAATGCGTTTAAAAGGAAGCCTTATAAATTTCTACCTCTTTCATACATATCTAGTGGTAGCCATAACAAATATCAACTTTAGTAAAGAATTGGGCACAACTTAATTCATCTAAGAGGTCATCAATGACAAGGATGGGAAACTTTTCTTTCATGGTGAGTTTGTTGAGGGAGTGAAAGTCATGACACATGTGTGAAGATCCTTGTTTCTTAAGTACCATGATAACAGGAGAAGAGTAGGGCTTGGTACTATGATCGATAACATTCGCGGTGAGAAATTATTGAACAATTTTCTCAATTTCATTTTTCTGGGAAAAGGGATGATGGTAAGGAGGAAAATTGGGAGGAAGGATTTTGGGGACCATATGAATGGAATAATCATGAACACCAAGGGAAGGGATAATTCCTTGGGGAGTGGAAAAAAAAAATTGATGTTTGGAGATGATGAATTAGAGGTCAAGATGCAAAGATGGTGTCTGAGTGGCATGAATGGATTGGAGTTGTGAAATAATGTCGAAATTAAATTCCTTGAGGAGATTTTCAAAGCGATAGGAACTGATGATTTCAGGGGAGCTAGAGATTATTCCTTGGAACTTATATTGTTGGCCCTATTGGAAAAATTGCATGGTTAATTCCTTAAAATCCATGTGGATGGGACCAATATTATGTAACCATTCTGCATCAAGCACAATGTCACAGCCACACATGTCAATAGAAAACTTATGATATTTTATGAGGTACTGACCAATTTGGAGACACACATTTTCACAACGCCCCCTACATTTCATGGAACCTCCATTGGTAATCATGATTTGAAATTTCTAGACTTCTAGGATATAGAAATTAGTTTCTTGGGAAATGCATCGATGAATAAAATTATGGCTATTTCTACTATCAATGAGGATGATGACCTTAAGATGCTTAATGTAGACAATTATCTTGAGGGTTTAGGGAGTAGAGAATCCAGTGAGAGAATTCAATGAAATGACTAGATCAATTTCTGGGGGGTCCAAGGATGGAGTAATATAACTTGGCTGTCATAACTAGACCACAGGGGTGCCTCAACTAATTATTCCAAAACATGCTCAGATATGGGAATAGAAATATTTTTTTCCTTACACTTGTACCCCATAAAATATGTTCTATCACAATTATAATAGAGGCCCTTCAACTTACGTTGAACCATTTCTTCCTGGGTCAATTTCTAGATCTTAAGTGGCATGGAAGGAGGGGCTGGAGTGCTCGGTTTAGGGAGGGAAGAAAGGATGGTTTTATGGTTGGAGAAGAGACAACATGTTTTTATTCCTTAGATATTTTAGCATTTTCCACCCACCTCTCAGGGTGAGTCATGAGGACATGTGAAGACACCTCATCCTTTAGGCCATTGATAAAGCATTCCCCCAAAACAAAATTAGACATGCCCTCTTTGCATAAATCCAAGAACTCAAATGAAGCTATAAAGTCTCCCACTATGCGATGTTGTTTCAACTTGCCTAAACGACCTAACTAGTGTGCATCAGTGTGAAAGCATACATAAATATTTTTAACAAATAGTGTCCAAGACACATACCCTTGGCGAGCATTTTTTCTCCATTTCCACCATTTCCAAAACTCCATATCTATATGGAAAAAACCATACTAGAGTTTGGCCAACTAATCAGTAATGTCATATAAAGAGAAATAATGTTCCATTTGATTGACCCAACCTGTGGGATCCAAACCATAAAAAAATTTCACCTCCATGCAAAACGGGTGCGAAGGAAAAGATGTGGACTGAGAGGATTCAATACCTTTAGGGTTATAAGGTGTGGAATAAGAGAAGGGATTTTGGGTGGGCTTAAAAAAGGAAATGAAATTTTTCACTACATTCTGGGATTGATGGCACATGTCGATCAATTGAGTGATAGATGTGGGAAGTTATTTGAGTGGATTAAGATGGGAGTTGAGGTTAGCAATACTTGAAGTAATGGAAGAAATATCAATCCAATTTTTCTCAATATCTTTTTCCAGGGAAGTGAGACGTTGTTTCCAATATTGGTTGTGGTTGTGGGCCATGGGGATGGGATAGGGGGGAAGTGGGACTACAAAGAAATGGGTTACGGGTGAATGGTACAACTACAATTAGTGAAAATAGAGAAATTCAATGTGATAGGTTCCAAATAGGGGTGTTGGGAAGGGGCTAGGTCCGTGGGGAAAACGTGTTGCTGAAAAATGATAGGTATGATTGTGATCAAAGTGAAGAGAGGAATCCAATTGGATAGGTATCAATAATAGTGCAGGAAAAATCTAGAATTTTATTTTGAACTCCGGTGGAGTTATACTCTGATTTTAATAAGACTAGAGTGACGAATTGGCAAAATTCTTAACAGGATGAAATGTGTAGTAATTTCAAAACCCAAATGTAGGAGGTAAGGTTGCACGATAGTTGATCTTATCTATTTGGTTTCTTCTCTATTTCCATCCCAAGGGTTATGGTGTTTCAAGTTTCTACAGACAAGGGTTTGTCATCTCCTATAACAGTATGATATATGTGAGGAGTCAAACAAGAGTACTCAACACAATATATCAGGGTACCAACTAAGAAGGATAGATCATACCCTTAGCCATACTAATTGATTACCCATGTACTAGAGAGTATATTCTTGATTGTTGTTCTCGGTTTCACTATACCATTTAGGTGACCGATTAATTTTTTTACAAAGGTCTTTAAGATATCTAGGTCGATTGGTATACATGTGATGTCTGATGTACTACCACTCGAAGGGGTACCAACAAGGGTTACAAGGGTGGCCAACAATATGTTCTGAAGTACCACTTATATTTCCTACATGTAGTTTTCCATGACTGGGGATTTATTCACTGAATGACAAATCTATGTAGATTTAATATGTCAAAATACGTCTCTACTCTGAAAAAAATAATCCACAATTTTATTCCAAGGAAATTTCTATGATACCACTTGTAAGGTACCATATCTATTATAATAGAAAAAACCATAAATATTAAAGAGAATGATAGTGTAACAACACAACATATGAAACCATATCACCAAAATAATCCTTGTTTTGATAGGAAATGATGTCACTTTCCTATTAGAGGGGGCAAATTCCAGTAGAGCATCACTCAATTAGAATAATCCTCAAGACAAAAACTTCTTATGCCCTCGACTTCTATTTATACTAAATCTATCTACCAAAGTAACAATCTAGAGAAAGCTATTCTCGAAGTGGAACATTCTATTAGGTATTGTTACATTTGACTTATTCTTCCTTATTACTAGGCCTTATTAATATTGTCTAACCCATAGTGACCTTCAAGAGTAAAGAAACAATTATGTCAATTATTTTTTCTATGTATCTTCTTATTTAAAGAATCACAACAATGGAGAAGGAACTAAATCAACCATTCCATGCTTCATTCTTGTAAGTATAGGTTTTGAAGTATTTCCTTTAATATTTCTTATTTCTTGGTTTGATATAATCCATCCTTGTCATCCAAGTTGTATTTGTGAGGCCAATTTTTTACTATCTCCTCATGTCTTCCAAGTCACCTTTACTTAATATATAGTCCACAAGGGCTTGATCCTAATCCAATAGGATGGATTCCTTTCCTATTTTCTCATTTAGGTGTCATGAGTATTATGTAGTGTATATTTTTGTGCACATTTTAGTTGATATTGAATGATAAATTTGTAACTATTGTTTTATTTAAACTACATATAGAGATATTTTGAAGCTCGTGATTTTTGTGGTTTTTGACTTTTATTAAATCATGAAATATTGAGTATGTGTCTCCTTTAAATGCTTAGCATATCAATGATATAATTTCATCTAAAGTTGTTTGGAAATGACTATTTATGACACTTTATGTTTTATTTGTCCTTCTTCTAATATCTTGCTTTGAATGCCTTCCTTTATGTGCTATGACATAGGAAATTGTTATTGTGGAATGTACAAATTCGTGTTTTTTTCTTCTATAAAAATGTTTCTATAAAATATTTCATCTTGGTTGATCCCTTTTCTTATTCCACTCTCAAGCATTAAATGTTTGATGAACTAAAAGACCATTTTTTCAAATCCATAACATAACCATCATCCAAGTGAGAACAAGAGGAGTACCAACTTTATAAAATTGTAGAGGGAATTTGTAACTCCTTGAGAATACCTTATGAGGATAACGCTTTTCCTTGAAAGGATTTTAGATGAAGTCTATATTCCCAGGAACGGGTACCCCAAATTTCCTCCATGTTCAACGTCATATTCACATCCCCCCAGTAATGATATTATTCACCACTAAACAATTTAATTAAAACAAATTGTACCAAAATTGTTTCATACCCTAATAGGGTCCATACACATTGAGTGTAACATCCCGCTCTTGCACGCACTGAGTGAACTTATTCCTTCAGAACACTCTCTTGCAAGTGATCTAGATTATTATACTATTGGGCATTTGTTTATGATTATGAGGCATTATGGATATGTTATTTTGTGTGTTTACATAGACAGGTTCTATTGAATGGGTTCTCCTGAGTGTGAAGGAATTTAGACCTCGAGGATGTAGAGGCATCGATGAAACCCCTTGGACTCTAGATCAAGTCAGGGAGTGGACAATTGGGTTTGATTTTTGTTGATATGACATATGTACATATGATTAGATGTTATGATGATTGATTATTACTGCTGACATGATTTTTTGACAATGAAAGTTGACGAGAGTTGGCCGACCAAAGTCACATGTGGAGTAGAGGGGTCACACACAACAACCAGAGACTTTGGGGGAGAGGTGTGGATAATAACCCTACCACGACCTACTAACACTCTTGTCATTGCTCTAACTATAGGTTAATGATTACCTAGTTCGAGAAGACCCACGATGTCGTGAGGGCAGACTACGATAGTTGCTCACGATGATTATAAGGGGCCCCTAATAAGGAAGGGGCCTTATTCCTTAGAGGCGCTTATTCTCCAACAAGATTACCTGGTAGAGTATTGACTCCATGTTTTTTTGATGTCTACCAAGTTATTCAAGAGGAGTGTGGAACCCTTGGAGCACGTAGTGTGTCCTGAAGGGCACGTCATGCAAGGAAAATGGAAAGAGGCGAGTGGACCCCTTGGAGTAGGTAGTGTGTCTCTAAGGGCATGTCATGCAAGGACAATGGAAAGAGGCGAGTGGTACCCTTGGAGCACGTAGTGTGTCCTGAAGGGAACGTCGCGCAAGGAAAACAAAAAAAGGCAAGTGGCACCCTTGGAGCACCTAGTGCGTCCTGAAGGGCACGTCGTTATTTCAACAGGTAAGTGAATAAACCTAGTCAGAATTAAAATGAATGACTTAATAAGTACGCTTTAAAAATAATTTCCCTAATTAAAATGTTGCCCAACCTAGGAAATTAAAATCTAGGTCTAAGTGAGGCTTGTGGTAATTTTTTTAAATAATAATCCTAATTAAAGATGTGACGATAAGTGGTTAAGAAATTAAATTAATTTATTAAAAATCAAATTACTTTGTGGGATTAAAATTTTAAAAGGGAAATGATTGTTTTTTTTTCATATGATAATTAAATTTTATTAAATAAAAAAAGGGGTGCTCCAAGGGTGGATTTCTACACTTGCTAATTTTAGTTTTAGTTAAAACAGTAAAAGAGGGAAATTTAAAAGAAATAGGAAACTAAGGGATAAAGAGAAAACATAAAGAAAAGGGGAAAGGTAAGGAAAAACCTAAATGACTAACTTAGTAAGGAATGTTACCTTTAAGGAATTTCTAATTAGGAACTCAACTAGGAATTTAGTAAAGGCATTATTCATTTAAATGTCTAACGGAATATGGGGACACTAAGGAGCGTTTTTAGGAATTCGTTTTGGTGGGAGAGGGAAATAGGAGTAATTAAATAATTAATGAAATTAATTTATGGTGCAACTAGGGGGATGGGTGACATGTGTACGGGGGAGGTTTTTTTGAATTAAATTAATGAACATTAAATTTAATGGGAATTTGGGAAAGAAATCAGTTAGAAACCCTACAAAAATGATGGAGGAGGAGGAGTATGGGGATGATCTTTCATGCATAACGTTACGCTGCAGAATTTTTGTCTTGACTGAATTATCTTGTGGGAGTAGGGATACCTTTCTCGGGTAATGAGTGGTAGCTAGAAGTTGTGAGGCAAGCTGGTTAGTATTTGTTCTTTGGTTTAGTGTGCATGGCCCCTTTGCGGCTCGGGGGGATCATGGGGAAGAAGAGTACCCCTAGTGTTGGTTGGGAGGTACCGGTGAAGTCACATCAGTCGACAAGCGAGAGTTGGACAGAGTGCATGGGACAATGACTCGGAGTTGTCACCTTGGGCTATGGTAGGCTTGCATTTATTTTGAATGGTAGATAAATATTGTGCTTGTGATTTCATTTCTTTACTTTAAATTGTGTAAATAAAAAAAATTTACTCAGTGTTTTTAATCGAGAACTTAAATTAATAAATGCTTTACGCTCTCTGCTTGAATTGATTTCCTTAGAAACCCGATCCCTGATTGCTATGATTGTTGTATTTTGTTTTATTGATTATAATGAAGATATTGTGCTTTGTCTCCATCCTTATCACTAGATCATCATTCCATGCCTGAGTAGTTGACCAAGAGTTGAATCGACGATCGTCACTTTAGTGTTTACAAACCTATAGATTCTAATGCCCTGCTTTTTTGTGCATGGATGATGAGAGAAGGATAGTTTTGCCCAGTTGTCTACCCCTGTTGACTCTTCCTGGCTGAATTATTGTCTTGCGCCCTCTTGCGATTGAATACCTCTACATATTGTTATATGTTCTCTCTCTGAACAACTTAATGATCTATGTTCTTTAAATCATATATGGACTTCATTTTTGTCCACTTGAATGACAATGTTATTTACTTTTATTGATTTGTGTTTGACAACAATTCGTAGTTTCTTTTAATGTGCAATGGTGACGTTTATTACTGTGTAATGGTTGAAAGTTAGTACTTTTATTACTGCAATTTTAACTTTTGACTGCAATATATTATATCTGTAAATCAATCCCTTATCCATAGAATTCAACCCCCCCCACCCCCCCCTTAACATTTGTGACAACGTTCTAATAACTAGACCTCCTTTTTTCCTTGACTGAGAATGATAACGATATAACTTGTATGCATTTTTTTCCAAGACTATGTATGTGTCGTATTAATTACCACTGTGAAAAATTACTCTGTGATTTTTATTTCTTACTCTTGTTAACCTTTGCTTGTTGATCATCACTACCCCAACGTTTGAGGGTAGAAATATCTATGTTCTTCCACTATGAATTTCTCCTAGCACAGTCCATCTTTCAATTCGTTTGTTCAAGAATTTTACCCAACATCCAACTTGATTTTACTTGGTGATATAACACTGCAATTTTATATTTATCTTATTACCCAACACTTCATTTATTACCCTATGGTTTCATGGATTTATAGGAAAACATTAACATTTTTATCTGTGATTTTATGTGTGTGCCTACTTTTTTTTTTCGAAAAGTCTCTGCCCCAAAATATAGAGACTACAAATTTGTTGTGCATTGATGGCGATGTTACTGGTGTGCCTGTGTTTGTTTTAAGAAGTATGTGTTCACTTTAATGACCAGAATCCAATTATTACCATTATTGACTGTGGATTTACCTACCTTTTAGCTGAGAATTGAGTCTTTAATAGCCTACAATTTTACCTCTTTCATGACAATGAAATTCATGGTGTACCGACATTTTTACCCATCTATTGGTTGTTATTTTAACCTTTTATTTTCTACGAATTTACCCTTGTATTGTTTGTGATTTCTTATTAAAAAAACAGTGAAATTATTATATTAAAATGTAGTGAATTGATTGATAAATAACAAACAAAGAATGTAATGATTCTTGACAACAATTCCAATTACTATTTATTTTTGTAGTCTGATTGCTTTAGATTGCGAACTTACCATTCCTAGACTGCGAATTTATTACATTTATAATTGTGTTAACTGTTATTATTTTTATATCTGCGTTGTCAGTTGATTATATATCTATGTTTTATGTTTATGAAAACATTTCCATTTAGGGGCAACGATATATGTGTTTGTTAAATCGATAGTGTTCAAAGTTAATGTTTAATGTTTAAAGTTAATGATTACATGAGATTTTTAATTCAACAATGTTTAAAGTTAACATTTAATATTTAAAGTGAATTCTTACATGATATTATTAAATAGATAATGTTAAATTTAATGTTTAATACTTAATGTTAATGCTTTCTTGTGATTGTCAAATCGATATTGGTCTCACCGAGAAAAATATAGTTACAATGTAATTGTGAATATAGTCACAATAAAATTTTGGATTTGGATTTAGTTACAATGAACTATTGTTGAATATATTTCTAACATTTGAAATTGGAATTGGTTACAATGAACTGTTGTTAAATAAAAAATTTAATATGTAAAGATTGAGGTAGGCAACGCGTCACCAGGGAATAACTAGTACATGCTAGAGAATATAATTTTCACTATGTGAACATGGCATAATTCATCATCACACTCCTGATTACACTAGTGTTATTAATGATCATGTTAAGTGCTTATACCAATTCTCCTTTGTAGTGAAAACCAAAGCAAGTAGTTATCCCATCAAGGGTAAAGAAGGATAATCTTACAGAACGCATGAGTTATGTGCTTCTAGGAATATAATGTAAAGTATGATTGTTATAGTAGTCGGTTCTCCTTATATCATAGTCATGTTGTTGACTTGTTGATTGGGGGCTAGGGTTAGTCATGAGGTGTTTATATAGTTAAATTGATTTCCTAGCGCATCGAATTCATCTTGTGTTGAGGGCCCAGTTATGTTGTTGCGCCATGTTTGTTGTCACACCTATGACATGGTGATGACATGATTCCTAATAAGGGAATCATTGCACGCCCAAACAAATAGAGGTGAATGATAACTTTGCCATAGTCTGTGCTACCCATTGTGGGTGGTTGTTCGTTGTTGTTGTTGTTTGTGTTTGGGTTGTAACACCTTCATGCGTTTGGTTTGCGCTCCATAGATGTTATAGTACTGGTTTCTGTGGCCGTTGTGTTGGGATTATGAATATTGTCCTTAGCTTGTAGGAATTATCATGTTTGTGCCAGGTGGATAGTCGTTTCCTTCTCTGTTTTACGGATTTTTTGCCAATTTTCTCGTTGTTCTAGTGGTTTGAGTCATGGTTGTCCATCTCCTAAGATGCATGTGTGTGTTCATCATCAGATTTTGTGGTCCAACTGTTTTTGTCGTTGCCTTCCTGATTTAAAAAAAAAATTGCACTTTTTTCTATGCTTGTAGTCGTAACGATTGGGGTTGTTAGATATGGTATCAGAGCGGGGTTGAACCTGTGACTTGGGATCACTATGGATTTCATTGATGTAATATTTTATTATAATGTTGTTAATTAAGTTGACCTGTATTTGTGCAGGTAATCATGGTTGGAGGATGCTACATAGGTTCTAGGGTAGGAGGCGTGACACCTCAAGTAGCATCCCCGCCTGAGGGTTCTAACCCCTAGGGAGAAGATCTGGTTGTCGGGAAGGATCAGATAGCGATGGGTGATTTGGTTGGGCTGATGAGGTTGTTTCAGTGTATGTCTGAGGCACTGATAATCCCTTTGGATAGACATGAGGCTAGGGCACTGACACCCCTAGAGGGTCCACCGTGCACTCCAGTTGGTACTGGTAGCATTCACCGCAAACTCGAGAAGGTCAAATTTCCTGAGTTCTTTGGTGCCCTGGATGGCGCAGCCACCAAGGAATGGTTGGAAAATATAGTGATGTTATTTTCACTTCGTGACTATACCTCCAACATGAAGGTCCACGTGATGGTCTTTCAAATAAAGGGGAGCGCTCTTCTATGGTGGAAGACACTCCTGCCACAACTGAACATGGACGTCGAGGATGTGTCATGGGAACTGTTTAAGGAATGGTTCCAAGAGAGGTACCTATCCAAGGAATTTATTGAGTGTCAGCTTAACAAGTTCAACGCCTTGCGACAGGGTAGTCGTACAGTGCCCAAGTACAAGGCCCATTTTATGGAGTTGCGTCGATATGCTCCGCACCTTAATACTGAGAAATTTAAGGTCAACAGATTATTTTTTGGCATTAATGTCAGAATACATGAAAAGGTTATGATTCTGATGCCCCAGACCTTGCATGATGTCATATATACTTGGCCCTCATAATAGAGGAGGATATTATCAGTGGGGGTCAAAGCAGGACTCCAGTGAGACCAGTAGGGCATGTGTCATCTGATGTGAAACAACATCAAACACCAGCTAGACATACACCAAAATATCGTGGCTTCCAGAGAGGATCCACTTTCACTACACCTCCGTGACCAATGCCTTAGCTAGGGGTAACCATTGAGCCCACTTATTTTTCCTCGTAGATGCAAAAATCCTGAAATATGTTTCCAAACACTTTTTGACAAATTCTATTTGACCATTAGTATGGGGCTGATAGGTTGTGCTGAGATGAAATTTGGTTCCCTATATCTTGAACAAATGTTACCAAAATTTTTCCGTGAAAGTTGGATCATGGTCAGAGAAAATGGAATGAGGCATGCCATGAACCTTAAGATATGATCCACAAAAATTTGAACCATTGTGGATGCAATGAATGGGTGTTAAAGAGAATAGAAATGACCATATTTGGAAATATGATAAATAACCACCATGATGATTTATTTATTGCCCGATTTAGGTAAGCCAACAATGAAATCCATAGAAATATCCCTCCAAATAGAGGGTGGAATTGGAAGAGGTTGTAGTGTACCAGGGGATTTGACTCTTTATCCGCTATTTCATTGACAAACATCATATTTATCCCTAAAGGTTTGGGCATCCTACTTTATATCATCCAAGAAAAAAGAACGTTTCAACCTGTCATAGGTTTTGGTAAACCGAGAATGCCCAACTATGGGTGTAGCATGAAGGTCAGAAAGCACCACGGATTTAAGTTGCAACTCTTTGCTTAAATGCGTGAGACCTTTGTAGCAAATATCTTCAGTGTGTCAAGAGTACTTTGGAGAAATTGGAGAATTGTATTGAAATTATTGGATCATATGCAACAGTTTGGGATATTGCATCCATTATTGGTGAACAACATGGAGACAATATGGAACAATGAAGGATAGAGAAAAGAGGGTCCCTTCATATTCATATTTGTTTGAATGACAATCTACAACCACGTTGTATTTTCCTTTCTTGTAAATTATATCATAATCATATCCAAATATCTTGGCCACCCATTTTCTTTTCTCTGAGTATGAAATTCATTTCTCTAGAAAATAATTGAGGCTCTAATGATCGGTCTTAATTTGGAAGAGTTTCCCCAATAGATAAGGGCTCCATACATCCTCAAGATATAGAATGACCATCATTTCCTTTTCATATATTACATGTCCCAAATGACACTCTGACAATTTTTTTCTAGTGAAGGTCAAAAGTCGACCATCTTGCACAAGGACAACACCAATTTGTTTCCCTGAAACATCATATTCCAAGACAAAGGTATTTCTGAAGTCATGAAGGGATAGGATAAGACTAGTTCACATAGCCTCTTTCAATGCTTGGAAGGAGTGATCAGTTGTTGGATTCCAAATGAAAGCATTATTTTTAAGGAGAGTAGTGAGAGGCACCTCAATTTTTCCATAACTCTTACCAAACTTGTGATAATATCCTATTAAACTGAGAAACCATGCAAGCTCTTAGGGATGAGGCCAAAACTTCATAGCTTCAAATTTCTTAGGATGCACCTTGAATCCATCCTTGTCAAAAAAATGACCTAATTACTCCACTTCTTTGGCTCCAAAGTCACATTTATATTGTTTGAGGAAAATTTTCTACTAAGAGAGTAGATGAAGAACTTGATACACATGGGAAAGATGGGTTGTCCATGTTTTAATATAGATGAGAATATCATCAAAGAAAACTAAGAAAATATTTCAAATAAAAGGATAGAAGACATGATTAATGAGGCCCTTGAAAGTGGAGGGAGAATTACACAAGACAAAGGGCATGAAGAAGAACTCATAGTGGCCCTGATGAGTTAGAAAGGATTCCTTATCATTTTTTACCTCTTTCGTATATATCTAGTGGTAGCCATAACAAAGATCATGTTTAGTAAAGAAACGAGCACAACTTAATTCATCTAAGAGGTCACCAATGACAAGGATGGGAAATTTTTCTTTGATGGTGAGCTTGTTGAGGGATTGAAAGTTAGGACACATGCACCAAGAGTATTGTTTCTTAAGTACCATGAAAATAGGAGAAGAGTTGGTTTTGGTACTCGGATCGGTAACATCCACGGTGAGAAATTATTGAAAGATTTACTCAATATCATTTTTCTGGGAAAAGGGATGATGGTAAGGGAGAAAATTGGGAGGAAAGCTACTGAGAACCATGGGAATGGAATGATCATGAACACCAAGGGAAGGGGGAATTCCTTGGGGAGTGGAAAAAAAAATTATGTTTGGAGATGATGGATTAGAGGTCAGTATGCATAGATGGTGTCTGAGTGGCATGAATGGAATGGAGTTCTGAAATAATGTCGAAATGACATTCCTTGAGGACATTTTCAAAGTGATGGGAACTTATGATTTCAGGGGAGCTAGATATTATTCCTTCGAACTTATATTGTTGGCCCTATTAGAGAAATTGCATGGGTAATTCCTTAAAATCCATGTGGATGGGACCAATATTATGTAATCATTCTTCATCAAGCACAATGTCACAACCACACGTGTCGATAGAAAAAATATGAGATCTTATGTGGTACTGAACAATTTGGAGACACATTTTCACAACGCCCCTTACATTTCATGGAACTTCAATTGGTAATCATGATTTGAAAGTTCTGGACTTCGAGGATATACAAATTAGTTTCCTGGACAATGCATCGATGAATAAAATTATGGTTATTTCCACTGTCAATGAGGATGATGACCTTACGATGCTTAATTTAGCCAATTATCTTGAGGGTTTAGGGAGTAGAGAATAATGTGAGAGAATTCAATGAAACGAGTAGTTCAAGTTTTGCGGGGTACAAGGGTGTAGTAATATCACTTGGCTCTCGTAACATGACCACACGGGGGCCTCAACTTCTTCTTCCAAAACATCCTTAGAGACGGGAATACAAATATTTTGTGCCTTACACTTGTACCCCATAAAATATGTGTTATAACAATTATAACATAGGCCCTTCAACTTACGTTGAACCATTTATTCCTAGGTCAATTTCTAGATCTTAAGTGGCATGGAAAGAGGAGTTGGAGTGCTCGGTTTAGGGAGGGAAGAAAGGATGGTTTTATGGTTTGAGAAGAGACAACATGTTTTTCTTCCCTAGATATTTTAGAATTTTCCACCCAATGCTGAGGGTGGGTCATGAGGACATGGGAAGACATCTCATCATTGAGGCCACTAATAAATAATTCCCCCCAAGAAAACATCAAACATGGCCTCTGTGCAGAAATCCAAGAACTCAAATGAAGCTATAAAGTCTCCCACTATGCCATATTGTTTCAACTTGCTTAAATCACCTAAATATTGTGTGTCAATGTGAAAGCGTACATAAATATCTATAACAAATTGTGTCCAAGCCGCAAGCCGCATGCCCTTGCCGAGCAAGTTTTCTCCATTTCCACCATTTCCAACACTCCATATCTTGATGGAGAAAATCATACTAGATTTTGGCCAACTAATCAGTAATGTCGTACAAAGAGAAATAGTGTTGCATTTGAGTGCCCCAACCTGTGGGATATGAACAATAAAAAAATTTCACCTCCATGCAAAAGGTGTGGGAAGGAAAATATGTGGACTGGGAGGATCCAAGACATTTAGGGTTATAATTAGGTGTGGAAGAAGAGAAGGGATTATGGGTGGGCTTAAAGAAGGTGATGAAATTTTTCACTTCATCCTAGGATTGATGGCACATGTCGATCAATTGAGTGATAGACGTGGGAATTTATTTGAGTGGATCAAGATAGGAGTTGAGGTTTCCAATACTAGAAGTAATGGAAGAAATATCAATCCATGTTTTCTCATTAGCTTTTTCCAAGAAAGTGAGATGTTGTTTCCAATATTAGTTGTGGATGTGGGCCATGGGGATGGGACAGGGGGGAAGTGGGAAAACAAAGAAATTTGTTTTGGGTGAATGGTACAACTACAATTAGTGAAAAGAGAGGACTTCAATGCGATAAGTTCCAAATAGGGTTGTTGGGAAGGGGATGGGTCCATGGGGAAAATGTTTTGCTAAAAAATGATAGGTGTGATTGTGATTGAAGTGAAGAGAGGAATCCAATGGGTTAGGTATCAATAATAGTGTAGGAAAATTATAGAATTTTATTTTGAACTACGGTGGAGTTATACTCTGATTTTAATAAGACTAGAGTGATGAATTGGCCAAATTCTTAACAAGATAAAATGTGTAGTAATTTCACAACCCAAATGCAGTAGGAAAGGTTGCACGGTAGTATAGCTTATCTATTTTGTTTCTTCTCTATTTCCATCCCAAGGGTTAAGGTGTTTTAGGTTTCTACAGAAAAGGGTTTTTCCTATCCTATAATAGTTTGATATATGTGAGGAGTCAAACAAAAGTATTCGGCACAATATCTGAGGGCACCAACTAAGAAGGATACATCATACCTTTAGCCATACTACCTGATTACCCATGTACTACAGAGTATATTCTTGAGTGTTGTTCTCGGTTGCACTATAACAGTTAGGCGACCGATCAATTTATATACAAAGGTCTCCAAGATATCTAGGTCGATCAGTATACAGGTGATGTCTGATGTACCACCACTCGAAGGGGTACAAACAATGGTTACAAGGGTGGCCAACAATATGTGCTTAAGTACCACTTCTATTTCCTACGTGTATGTTTCCTCGACTGTGGATTTATGAACTGAATGACAAATCTCTGTAGATTTAATATGTTGAAATATGTCTCTACTCTGAAAAACATAATCCACAATTTTATTCCAAGGAAATTTCTATGATACCACTTGTAAGGTACCATATTTATTATAATAGAAAAAAACATAAATACTAAAGGGATTGACAGTGTAACAACACAATATATGAAACCATATAACCAAAATAATACCTTTGTCGATAGGGAATGATATCCCTTGCCTCTTAGAGGGGGAAGTTGTAGTAGAGAAGCACTCAATTAGAATAATTCTCAAGACAAAAACTTCTTATGCCCTCGACTCCTATTTATAATGAATCTATGCACCAAAGGAACAATCTAGAGAAAGATATTCTCAAAGTGGAAGATTCTATTAGGTATTCTTACATTTGACTTATTATTCCTTATTACTAGGCCTTATTAATATTGGCTAACCCATAGTGACATTCAAGAGTAAAGAAAAAAATATGTTAATTCTTTTTTCTATGTGTCTTCTTATGTAAAGAATCATAACAATGGAGAAACAACTAAATCCACCATTCCATGCTTCCATTCTTGTAATAATAGGTTTGGAATCATTTCCTTTAATATTTATTCTTTCTTGGTTTGATATAATCCTTGTCATCCAAGTTTTATTTGTGAGGCCAATTTTTTACTATCTCCTTGTGTCTTCCAAGTCGCCTTTACTTAATATATGGTCCACAAGGGCTAAATCCTATTCCAATAGTGATCCGGATTATTTTCTGCAGGAAATGAGAGCGGAGATATAATAAAGAAATGAACAGAGATATTGCAGATGTTCAATAATATAAAATAAATGTATCAAACATGCAACCATAAACACAGATATACAGTAATACACAATTTCTATTAATCAGAGAAATGTACAGAGACTGTAAAAATACAGAGTGAAAGAATGGCTAGAATGGTGGCAGCTTATCTCTGAGAAGAGATGTGACGACTACTCACATTCGCAAGAAGATGGTTACAATGAGGCTCTGAAGGTCTTTTTACAATAATAGGGAATGCCAAAAGTCCTAGACATCCAAAAACCTAACCCTAGGAGATGAAGCGCCAAAAGTCATGTGGGCCCCATTTGGGTAAGTTGGTGCATCAACTTCCCGTAGTCGTAACTTTTGCATACGATCTTTGTTTTAGGCGTGTGATAGCTCGTTGGAAGGGTATCGTCGAGGAGATTCATTTTGGTGGCTCAATCATGCCTTCGGCTATCATTGAGAACCTCGATCTCGAAAAACCTTCATTTGGACCCTCAAAATGGCCCCGGAAGTTAAAACCTGCTAAAAATAGTAAATTGCCAAAATGGCCAGAAAACTATTTTGAGACATTTGGAAAAGGTGGGTGGCCCCCGATATCCACCTGGATCAATCCTCCCTCCTTAGGAAGCAATGGTCTCCATTGCGTTGAGTTCCCGGGGGAGAGGGAAAAGCATTTGTTGAATCTGCATCTTGGTGAGCTGCTTGTCTTGTTGGAGAAGTCACGCTGCTTAGTTTGTGGAAATCTGTCACGAACTTGTGGATGGAAGGTTTGGACCTTTTTAACCAGTCTGGCTATTTTAGATGACTGTGTGCAGAAGGAATCTTCGTGCTTTGCTGCAACCTTGTCGACCTGCTTCTGTTGGATAGAAGGTTCTTTGGCCAAAGCTGTGGTGGCTGCAGTATCCTTCTGTTCACCCTTTGAACAAATTGTGGAGAAGATGAATTTTCTGGTATGAGATACTACCTTGCAGCACTGTTTAGGTGGGGCAGTATTTGGAACTACCTCTGGTATCCTGTAGATATGACCCCCCAAAGTAATAATGAAACTACGGGGTCGAGACTCATAGATAGCATGGTGTTTCCACATATATGGCTGGCCCAGGAGAACATCACAGACATCCAGTGGGGAAACATCAAATAATACCTCATCCTTGAAGGGTTGGATGCCATATGACAATCGACACTATTGGCTGACGCAAAGATCTCATCCTTGGAAAAGCCACCCAATGTTGTATGGTTGCGGGTGTGGTGTTGTCAACAATCCCAAATGCTTGACGACCTCTGTTGAGATGAGGTTCTTCTGGCTTCCACTATCAACAATAAAATGCAGTGGGGTCCCCTTCACTCACATCTGTGAATCAAAAAGGCGCTCCCACTCTTCTGGATCTGTTGGTTCTTCTGGTTGAATTTTTGCGGTCGTGACAATAGCAGTGGGGTCTGCGTCGATGATCTGTCTTTTACCAGTATTTTCACAATCAGATTCTGAATCAGGGTCCGGCTCCTTGTCTTTGATCTCAGCCACCAATGACTATTTTGAGTGACATTCATCAGTGTTGTGCCAGGGGCTTTTGTGGAAATCGCACCATTTTCCGGTGTCCTTCTTTGTCTTCCCGTGACCCTTCTTTTCCTATGGCTTGG
>ML777876.1:778272-870030 GCA_009831015.1 Picea engelmannii
AGTACCGGTTTTTTTTTTTTTTTTTACATTTTCAAGGTTAAAGCATAGGCAGATTAGGTTAATGGCAATACACTGGATACTGGACAGGTCGATCCATTGTGTCTAAATCAAGATTTTCCTTTTAAAAGGACCAAAAGCAAAGAAAGAAAAAGGAAAAGTAATGGATGAATATATAACCCTCCCTGCTTGTGCTTTTCTCCAAAACAAAAGCATAAAAAGGCAATGGAAATAAATTCATTTAGTACTTATTTACTAGTTAAATTAGGGTAATCATTTTTTATGAAATGTTTTCAACAAGATAAATCCAAAGATGTGTGAAGGACATCATCTTATAAATAGCCTGGTTGCACTTAAATCGACATAAATATATATTTTGGTTTTTATTATTTGTTTGTTTATTTGAACTAGTGTTAAAATTCATTCAACACTCGCAATATGTATAATATTATACTATTTTCATTTTTAAAGTGCATATTGTTTATATATATTTGTATATATAATAAAAAAAAAATGTGTGCTTGTCTTGCAGGTTAGGTGGAGGTGGACATGGAGATTGGACTGGATTTATCTAATTTCTGGGTGGGTACAGTTCCATTCTTAAGTTGGGTAGGTGGGTAGGTAGGCCCTTAAGGCTCCATTGCTTCAAACTGAAGCTATGATACCATGTGTAAGGACCAAATTAATTTCAGTCTATTAAAATCCATAAATTGAAACCGATAAGATTACTTCTACACAGAAAGACTCAATAATTTCTTTCATTCAGCATATAAGCATGTTAAATTAATTAAAGAACAACAATTTCATAACATAATAAGAATTACTTAACAGAAAAAAATAAATTACCTCTTCCGGATGCTAATTCCCCCGTTGATCTGGTTGTCCTTTGTTGAAGTTGAAACTGTGTCAAACACTGCCCAAAACCGAGTTTTCCTCCCTGCCAGCTAGGAGCAGCCTGTCCAACTCCCTATCTATAGGATACCGTAAGGATATCCTGGCCCCCATGCCCCAAACCCCCAGCAAACTGGTGCCCCCTGCTTCTGATTCACCAAAAACCACAAAAATCAAACTCCTCCCACTAGAAAAATATCCCACAGCCCAAAATCATAGAGCCCTCTCTGCCCCAGAATTCTTCCCCCAAAATAATGAATCTCCCTCATAAGACTCCTCCCCGTCATATCCCCCTTCATCGACTCTTCTCTCCTTTCATTAATTTTCTTATATCCTCCTTTATCATCTTATCGCCTTAATTAATATCTTATCCCTATATTTAATATCTTATCCCTATATTTAATGTTTCTTCCCCCCCCACATATACGTAAGTCTTTAATAAATTAAATTATTGACCCCTTTAATTCTTTACTCAAATAGTTAATGACTCAATTAATAATTAATTAATCATTGACAGATATGAACAAGTAATTAATAATAATTAATCAGTTAATATTATTAAGAAATAATTATTGTTTAACTAACATATTAGGACACTCAGATTATCAAATTAATTATAATTAATAATCCCTATACATCTAATTGAGTAGGGTCATTACACTGATGAGGTGATCATCACACGCCCAAATGAATATAGGAGAATGATAACTTGGCCAGAGTCTGTGCTACCTATTGTGGGCAGTTGTTCATTTTAGTTGTTGTTGGTGTTTGGGTTGTAACGCCTTCATGTGTTTGGTTTGCGCACAATAGAGGTTCTAGTACTAGTCGTCAAGGCCTTTCTGTCAGGATTTTGGATGTTTTCCTTAGCTGGTAGGCATTATCATGTTTGTGTCGGGCGGGTACACATTTCCTTCTTTGGTTTATGCATTTTTTGCCTAGTTGCTCGTTGTGCTAGTGCGTTGAGTTGTGGTTTTTCGTTGCCTGATGTGCATGTGTGTGTTCATCGTTAGGTTGTGTGGTCCAACTGTTGTCGCCGTTGCCTTATTTAAAAAAATAAAAGTAAAAATAAATATTGCACTTTTTGCTTCGCTTGCAGTCGTAACGATTAGGGTTCTTACATTGAGAAAGGTCAGATATTATCCCATAATCTTACCATGTACAAATATACAAAGACATGAGCATGCAACACAATAATTGACTAATGTAATATTTTTATTCATTCTAGTAATTGTTCCACCAGAGAAACCATCTAAATCCAAACCGTAGAAATCCCAGCCACTCTATATATTCTTTAAGTCAAGGACAAAAGGGTCTCCTTTCCCCATATTTTTTTGAATCATAATTACCTCAATATTTTCCAACTTTACCAACCATTTGAGGGAGAGTATTTTAGCCTACCCCCCTATGAATGACATATTAATAGATAATTTATTCTTGGAGGAAACACCTTAGGGGTAGTTACTTCTATTAGAGCCCATGAAATGAGTATTTTTTACCATGGTTAACCTCTGTAGCTACTTTATCTTGATCCTATTTGAGTTTCAAATTGTACCACCTCAAATGTATAGGAGAACGAGTCTTCGGAAAGTTGCCTACTAATGGCTTCTCCTAATTAATAGTTTATAGAACAATCTACATATGTGCACAAGAAAAAAACATTTTCTTTATTGGGTTTATATTATGTATACATGAGAAGGAGAGGAAAGATAATAACTTTTATTCTATCTACTTGACTATCAGGTTCACTTTGTGGGTAGTTAGCTTTTCCATCAAGCTATTTTTATTTCCACCTTCTGGTTCAATTCCTTTCAGTTCTAACTCCTCCTTTGAAATGTCGATTCACTTATTGAATTTTTAGATTCTTTTTATTTCTATCCTTAAGTTACACCAAGGGGTTTTTCTCCTTTCTTTACCATTCAAACTTCATTGCCTCTCGTGCTAATTCATGGGTTCAACATATTTTATTAGTTTGAGCCTTGTTTTCTTTTAATTATTCTAATCCATTTATCAGTTGTTTCATTAACTTTGTATTCATGTAATTTTATTTCATGTTATTGAAAAAAACATGATGCACATGGGTTGAATTTTAACAATAGATCAATAATCTCATCTAAATAATTAATGTTTTATATTTTTACTTGAAATGGGATATACTTTATTTTTTTCCATTTTACTAAGTTTGAGCATTTGTGCATTATCTAGGTGTTAGTATTTTGGATTTCAAAATTGGGACTAATATCCAAATGAAGTGTAACATCCCGCTCTAGCGCACTGAGAAAACTTATTAATTGAGGACACTTGCTCGCAAGTGATCTGGACTTTTATGATGTTAGACCATTTATACTTGATTATGATGAGATTGACAGACGACATGATGTGTTACTATTTGATGTAGATAGGTGCTATTGACTCAGTTTTATTGAGTGTGCAGGGTTTGTGACCTTGAGGATGCAGAGGCATCGGTAGAACCCCCTTGGACTCTAGACTGAGTCAGGGAGTGTGCTTTTTGGGTTGATTTATTTACTGTGATATTTCATTGATTTGATGATTTGATGTTGACATTTCTGACATGATGGTTGATGATGCAAGCTGATGATAGATTGCCGACCAGACTCACATATGGAGTAAAGGGGCCACACACGAGTTCCATAGAGGTTGAGGGAGAGGGGTGGACAGCAGCCCTGCCATCGCCTACTAGCACTCCCGCCGTGGGTCGAATTGTAGGTTAACGATTACCTAGTTCGAGAGGATCCACGATGCTGTGAGGGAAGACTGCGACAGTCGCTCACGATGATTCTAAGGGGCGCGCAATAAGGCGGGGGCCTTATTCCTTAGAACCCTTAGTCTCCCACGAGTTCACCTGGTGGAGTGTTGACTCCAGGGGTTATAAATGTCTACCAATCAGTCCAGTTGGCGAGTGGCACCCTTGGAGCACGTGGTGCATCCTAAAGGGCACGTCGCACAAAAGAAACACAAGAAGCGAGTGGAACCCTTGGAGCACGTGGTGCATCCTGAAGGGCACGTCGCGCAAAGGAAACGAACGAGGCAAGTGGCACCCTTGGAGCACGTGGTGCATCCTGAAGGGCATGTCGCATTGATGTGGATGAAGGAAACAAACCTAAATATCCCTAAGACAATAATGCCTTAAGAAATTCTTAAACAACTTCCCTAACCCAGTTTCGCCCAGTTCAGAATCTAGTACTAAGTCTAAAACTTTTAGGGTAAAATTTTAGTCTAACCCTAAGAGCAAACCCTGGAATAAAAATAACAAAAGAAACAAAAACCCACCTAAGTAATAGTTGGGTCTTCATAAAATTCTTGGGGCAATGACGAGGGTAATATTTAAATAAAATCTAATAGTTTTAAAACTTTGCAAAGAAGAAATTAATTCCTAACTGGTGGGAGAATGACATCACCTAGGTAGTGTAACATAAAGAAAATTCCAAAAAACAAAAACTAAGACCATTATCCTCTCATTATCCATGTCTACATTATTAAACTATCCTCCATCACCTTAATCTTCCAGTATCTTTTTCCCATTTACATGTCCATTTCACATTACTAAATCACCATCCATCCCCTTAATTTCTCATTATTCCTCTTTTATGTTATACATCTACATTCCCATATACATGTTTGTCATCACTCTAATCTCTCATCATCATGTATAGGTATATTAATGATAAATTAAAATGATGGATAATGATAAATGAAAATGGTGAATAACATGCATGTAAATAGGAAAAATAAAAAAATATATATTTATATTATAAACAAAATTGTTGTGTATTCCATAATCTCTAATTTATAGAATGAAGAAAATTAATAATGGATTATCTTCCGTTAATTTATTAGTCCCTATTGCCTCTACCATTAATAAAGAGTTTTGAATTTAAGAATAAAATGAAAATATTAATTAGCACTTTTACTTTTTGGGTTAAAAAAAAGAAGGAGAAGGGAATTAAAAAAAATTAGGGAATGAGCTTTTAAGAAAAAGAAAATAATTTATAGAGAAGGGTAGGGATGAGTGACACTTGTAAAAGAGAGAAATTTTTAGGGTTTCATTAAAAAAATTAAAAGAAATATGATTTAGGGTTTTGAGGGAGGATAAAAGAAAGGGAGAAGGGGGACAAAGGGGGGATCTGCTATGAGGTATTGTGATGCTGCCAAAATTTCAGACTGGATTGATTTCTTGTGAGGAGTTGGGGATTTCTCAGTGGTGATAGAGTGGTAGCTCAGCCTTGGAGGCGATCTGGGAAGCTAGGTTACTGTCTGGATTGTGTGTGGCCCCTTTGCGGCTCGGGGGGCTGAGGGGGAAGCAGAGTACCCCTAGTGTTGGCTGGGAGGTACCTGTGTAGTCTCTACGGTCGGCAAGCAACAAGGCAACGAAGCGACAAGGAGCACAGGAGTCGTTGCGGCAAGCAACAAGGCAACAGTATGCTCATGTACTTAGTAGAGTAGAGTACTTAGTTATTCACTGCTGAGATTATGATTGTATGTATGTAAAATGTCATTTCCTCGTCCTTTAAACTCTGCAAGAAAAAAAAAAGGGGGGGTATTTTCTGAAGATTTTCGTTTTTATAATTAGTACAGTTTTAGGGTTTCTGGTAAATTTGTTTTGGGTTTATGTTATTTCGTTTTTACTTTGCCCTGGGAGTTTTTATATTGCCAGGGGCATTTTTATATTGTCGGGGGCATTTTTACTTTGCCCTGGGAGTTTTTATATTGTCGGGGGAGTTTTTACTTTGCCCTGGGCGTTTTTATATTGCGAGGGGCGTTTTTATATTCCCGGGGGAGTTTTTACTTTGCCCTGGGCATTTTTATATTGCCGGGGGCGTTTTTACTTTGCCCTAGGCGTTTTTGTATTGCCGGGGGCGTTTTTACTTTGCCCTGGGTGTTTTTATATTGCCGAGGGCGGTTTTACTTTTCCCTGGGTGTTTTTATATTGCCAGGGGCGTATTTATATTGTCGGGGGCGTTTTTATATTGCCGAGGGAATTTTTACTTTGCCCGGGGCGTTTTTATATTGCTGGGGGCATTTTTATATTGTCGGGGGCGTTTTTACTTTTCCCTGGGCATTTTTAGATTGCCGAGGGTGTTTTTACCTTGCCGTGGGCATTTTACCTTTCTGAGGGGGTTTATACATTTTACTGTGGACGTTTATAAATGTATGGGCATTCGTTTTTCAGAAATCTTATGGGCATTCGTTCTTCAGAAATCTTTATATTCTATTGTCGTAGTTAGTGATCTATTGTTTCCCTTATTATGTAATAAAATCCCCCCTTGAAAACTACCAACAACTTTTTAAGCAGCCCTTTATTAACCCTTTTACCATTCTAGAAATTGCGCCTTGAAGAAAACCATAGTTGTTGTCTCAGAATTTAGTGTTTCCCCTTTTATTGTTAATAATTAAATATGTTTATGGAATTTGTCATTTTTGATGATATGATCGGGCATATTAGTGGCAAAAATATTGCTATTGTAATATACGTTGTTTTAGTAATTAGAAAAAGGCATCTTCACGGTAATTGTTAATTTAAATATAGAGGTAATGTCAATGATTGTTGAATATGTAAGGGTAATGGTATTGCCCCTAAATCAAATTGAATGTTAGAGTTAGATCAAGTTAAATTGTAGTAATATGGTGTTTTTTTTTATTGCAAGATTGTGTGGTCAGTATAATGACTATATATTGTTAAGGGAACCGGAAGTGTAAAGTGATCATTAGTTAATTTACAATGCCTTGAATTTCTTCTACAATCCATTTTACAATATGTTTCCCATGTGAATTTTCGTGTTAATCAGCGTTTATTATATTGCTATGTTTTGTAATGAAAACCTATTAGTTTAAATCACTATGATCTTCTATTATAAAGGGAAATACATGGTTATCCTGGTCAGGTCCTTGGTAGTTCCTTTGATTCTATCAACAAACAAAGGTAAGTCATCATTATGGTAATTACAATGATTTAGTGATATAAAGGCAATGATATGTGTATTCCATTATGATTGATAACATGTAAATGAAGGGTCCTTAAATCTAAAGGAAATCAATTTTTATAATTTAGTAAACGAGGATTGTATTTAATTCATGTACATTTTGAGACTGGGTTGGTAACTCGTCGTCTAATGGAAATCACTGGAGTATTTGGTTGTACTTAATGTCATGAAGTCTCAACTGTGGTTCGTCTATGTCGGAGTCCTTCTAACTTGCGTCTTCCCTAGAGGTCATGGTTGTCCATTGTTTTGTTGTACAGGGTCGTAAACTTATGTGTGCTTAGTCTGCTAGTGTCGGGCGGGATGTAGACACCTCCATGTAGCCTTAGTACATAAGTCTGTGTGCGTGATTTTTATGTGTAAAGAATCCAATGCCGTATCAAGAGTCTCGGGCCCTTTAAAGGTAGGGTTCCACTCTTGCGACACACCTGATGGAGATTACTAGTTTTTGCCTGAGCAGACGGCCAGGAGCCTATCTGACCTTCTCTCTCTCCGGAGCAGAGAACTAAGATTAAACACCCTGCTTTCCTATGCAGAAATAGTAAAATCTACCACTATAGATTCATCCTTTTTGTTTGTACCATGCATAACCCATATGTTGTTAAACGTTTGCAGTTATTATTGTGCACCTTATGTCTATGGTCATTTATGCTTGCAGTTACTGTCGTGCACCTTAAGCCTTCTGGTCGTGCTCATCATAGTTGCGTCTTGTTGGTTGTCGGGTGGCGACGTAGAGTCAAGTGTGTATGTTCCTTTGTACACGCGTGCATACACCTTAACCAAAAACCAAAAAAAATTGTACCTGTTAGAGAGTTTTTGTCGTAACGAGGAGGTCGTTACATATGGTATCAGAGTCGGTTCGACCCGCGAATTGGGATTCGCTACGGCTTCCGTGACATGATTTGATTGAGTATATTGTTGTTGATCGAGTTGATTATGTGCATGCACGGTAATCATGATTAGAGGACGCCGCAGAGGCAGACGACGAGGTGCTAGGGGAGGAGACGTGACGCCTCCAGTAGCATCCATGCCTGAGGGGTCTAACCCCCAGGGAGGCGAGCAAATTCTTGGACTGGAGCAGATAGAGGTTGGTGATGTGGTTGGGATGATGAGATCCTTTCAGTGTATGTCTGAGGCTCTAATCAGCCGATTGGACAGAGATGAGGCCAGGGCACCGACACCCGCTGAGGTTCCGCCGCGCGCACCGGCCGTTACAGGTAGCATTCACCGTAAACTCGAGAAGGTTAAATTTCTCGAGTTCTTTGGTGCTCCGGATGGCGCAGCGTCCGAGGCATGGTTGGAGAATATGGTGATGTGCTTTGCACTTTACGATTATACCTCCAACATGAAGGTCCGCATGGCGGTATTTCAACTGAAGGGGAGCGCTCTTCTATGGTGGAAGATGCTCATGCCGCAACTGAACATGGCCGTTGAAGACTTGTCATGGGAACTGTTCAAGGAACGGTTCTGAGAGAGGTACTTTTCCAAGGAATTCATTGAGCGTCAACTCAATGAGTTCAACGCGTTATGACAGGGAGGTCGTACGATGCCCGAGTACGAGGCACGTTTTATGGAGCTGCTCCGGTATGCTCCGCACCTTAACACTGAGAAGCTCAAGGTAAATTGGTTCGTGTTTGGCCTTAACGACAGCCTGCGTGCAAAGGTTAGGATCTTGATGCCTAAAACCTTGCATGAAACTGTCCAAAAGGCCCTCATAGCAGAGGAGGAACTTATCAGTGGAGGTCAGACCAGGACTCCAGTGAGACCCGCAGGGTAGGGTTCATTTGGTACGCTGCATCATCAGACACCAGCGAGACATACGCCGGGACATCGTGGCTTCCAGAGGGGATCCACTTTTTCTACACCTCGACGACCACCACCTCAGCAGCGGACACCTTATCGAGGACCACAGCACCAGCAGCAGCGTCACCCACAACAACAGCAGTTTAGGCCTGTTCAGCAGAATAGACCAGGGTTTCAGGCCGGTGGGCAGTCCTCTTCTACTTCGAGTACTAGGAATACTAGGCTGAAGAAGGGGTGTTGGACGTGTGGGGAGCCACACTACCAGCACGACTGTCCTATGGAGAGGACCAGGGTGTCTGGATCAGCCAGACCTGCTACCGTGGGATATATGGGTAAGGCCCATTGGATTCATACAGCGGTGAATAACCGCCAGGCAGAGCACCAATCGACTGTGCTCAAGATGACAGGTATTGTCACTGACCAAACCCTTAGTATTTTGATAGGCCCAGGAGCTACTGAGAGTTTCATTTCTGGTGCAGTGCTAAAAAGGATTAAGGTAAAGGCAGTCGAACAGGATGAGTTTAGCTTCGTGGAGATGGCTTCGGGAGCCAAACAAAAGGTTGGAGGAAAGGTTACGGGATGTGCCCTTAACCTGGGAGAGTTTGTCACGAGGGTCAACTTGTACGTCACGATCTTAGGATCTTATGATGTCGTGATCAGTATGGATTGGTTGGAAATGCATGAGGTGATACTCAACTGTAAGACGAAATGGTTGAGATTGGTTGATGATGAAGGACAGAGACGTGTGATTGTAGGAAGGAACAAGGGAGTTTCCCTGCAGTTCATATCTTCGTTACAGTTATGGAAGAGTATGCGCAAGGGGTGAAAACTTTATGAGATCCTCACGCTAAACGAGAAGGGATTAGTGGAAGGTCTAGAACACCTTCCGGTGGTGAAGGAGTTTGCAGACGTATTTCCAGAGGAGTTGCCTGGGATGCCACCGGAAAGGGAACTGGAGTTTACCATAGACCTGAAACCAGGAACCGAACTGATAGCAAGAACGCCTTATTGGATGTCGACCCCAGAGTTGCAAGAGTTGAAAATGAAACTGAAGGAGTTGTTGGACCTCGGACTAATACGTCCTAGTGTGTCACCGTGGGGTGCACCAGTTATTTTCATACGAAAGAAGGATGGATCATGGAGGCTTTGCATTGACTACCATCAACTGAACAAGGCCACGATCAAGAATCAATATCCCTTATCGAGAATTGATGATATATTCGATCAAATGAAGGGTGCGACGGTGTTCTCCAAGATCGATTTGAGATACGGGTATCACCAGTTATGGATCAAGGAGGATGACATCCCTAAGACCGCCTTTAAGACGAGATTTGGACATTACGAGTTTACTATTTTTCCATTTGGACTGACAAACGCCCCAGGTGTATTCATGAGTTTGATGAACGGGGTGTTCCGCGAGTATTTGGACAAGTTCGTCCAAGTATTCATTGACGATATTTTGATCTACTCTCGGACGACGGAGGAGCATGACGAGCATTTGCGCTTGGTACTACAATGTTTACGAGAACACAAGTTGTATGGGAAGTTGTCCAAATGCTCCTTTTATCAATCGAGGATTCACTACTTAGCGCATGTCATCTCCGACGAAGGTATCGCCATGGATATAGCCAAGGTTGAGGCTATTATGGAATGGCATGCGCCGACGAATGTCACAGAAGTGCGTAGTTTTATGGGTTTAGATGGATACTATCGATGGTTTGTCGATGGTTTTTCGAAGATAGAAAATCCGATCACGGAATTGCAGAAGAAAAATAAGAGGTTTGTTTGGACTGAGAAATGCGCGGAAGCTTTTCAGGGGCTTAAAGAGTTGCTGACAACTGCGCCGATACTAAAGGTCCCTGACATGGATGCAGACTTCTTGGTATGCACTGATGCATCCAAGGAAGGCTTAGGCAGAGTCTTGATGCAAGACGGACGAGTGATTGCTTACATTTCGAGGAAGCTGAGAAGGCATGAGGAGATCTATGCGACGCACGACTTGTAGCTATTAGCCATCGTTTATGCCTTGAAGGTTTGGAGACACTACCTTGTTGGATGAAAATTTGAAATACAGACTGATCATTGTGGGCTGCAACACATTTTCACGCAAAGCGACCTGAACGCGTGAAAACGACATTGGTCGGAATTGCTTAGAGAGTACGACTTCGAGATTTATTACATAAAGGGAACAGTGAACCGAGTGGCGGATGCTTTGAGTCGGAGGCCGCGCATCTTTTCGGTGTTGCCTCTTCAAACGAATCTACGTGAGAAGATTCTCACTTTACAGCGTGACGATGAATGGTACAAAAAAGTCGAGGGTTTTATCGGACAAAACACTATGATGATACCATGATATGAGGGATATTCATTGGATAGCGATGATTTATTGAGGTTTATAAGTCGGATTTACGTACCGTCAAACGACAAGTTGAGGATGTTGATCCTAAGAGAGGCTCATAGAGCAGTTTACGTGGCTCCCCCGGGAGTTACGAAGATGAGGGCAGACCTTAAACCATTATTCTTTTGGAAAAGAATGAAGGTCGACATAGTCAACTTTGTGGCTAGATGTCTAGAGTGTCAGCAGGTAAAGGCTGAACATAGACACACGACAGGTTTACTTCAACCACATGCCATTCTAGAATCGAAATGGGAAGTTATTTCGATGGATTTCATTGTTGGATTGCCACTGATGGCAAGGAGACACTACTCGATTTTTGTAGTAGTAGACACTCTGACGAAGAGTGCTCACTTTATTCCGGTGCGTACGACATATCAGGCACCTGACATGGCGATATTTTTCATCAGTGAGATTGTGAGGTTGCATGTCGTGCTTAAGAAAATTATATCCGATCAAGGATCGGTGTTTACTGGACGATTTTGGACGAGTTTCCAAGAGGCCTTGGGAACCCAACTTAATTTTAGTACCGCGTATCACCCAGAGACTGACGGATAGACTGAACGAACGAACAAACCTTGGAAGACATGTTGCACATGTACGTGATGGAACAACAAAAGCATTGGGAGGAATTATTTCCTCCAGTAGAGTTCGCTTACAACCACAGTTACCAGGGCACCATTAAGATGGTGCCTTTTGAGTTTCTTTATGGGAGACCATGTCAGACACCCTTGAGTTGGGATCGGCTTGAGGATAGGGTCCTGGTGGGACTAGAAGCAACCCAAGAGATGGAAGAGAAAATGAAAACCATAAGACAAAGGATAAAAGAAGCGCAGGATCAACATAAGAGTTATGCCGATGCGCACCGAGTCGACTGTAGTTACGAGGTCGGCGATCGAGTTTTCTTGCAGGTTAAACCGCATAAGAGTTCGATCAAGTTTGGAAAGGGATATAAACTCTCTCCTAGGTTCGTGGGACCTTTCGAGATTGTGGAGAGAAAGGGGCCCGTGGCCTATCGACTGGCCTTGCCTGATTCTTTGAGGCGTATGCACGATGTTTTTCATGTATCTATTTTGAGACATTATGTTAGTGATCCTACACACATGATTGACATGAGTTCCTTGCAGGAATCGGATGAGGGAGCGCTCATGGCTGAGCCGGTCCACATCATAGATCATCTCGTTCGACAGTTACGATGTCAAACGGTAGATCAGGTCAAGGTCTAGTGGGACAGTTATAGTCCGCACTCGGCAACCTGGGAGGACGCATATGATATGCGTCAGCACTTTCCATTTTTCTTTGATAGATAGACTTATGATACTGTGATACTTTTATTTCTGCATTTATACTGAGAAACTTCGGGACGAAGTTTAGACCAAGAGGGGGTGTATGTAACATCCCGCTCTGGCGCACTGAGAAAACTTATTAATTGAGGACACTTCCTCGCAAGTGATCTGGACTTTTATGATGTTAGACCATTTATACTTGATTATGATGAGATTGACAAATGACATGATGTGTTACTATTTGATGTAGACAGGTGCTATTGACTCAGTTTTATTGAGTGTGCAGGGTTTGTGACCTTGAGGATGCAGAGGCATCGGTAGAACCCCCTTGGACTCTGGACTGAGTCAGGGAGTGTGCTTTTTGGGTTGATTTATTTTCTGTGATATTTCATTGATTTGATGATTTGATGTTGACATTTATGACATGATGGTTGATGATGTAGGCTGACGATAGCTTGCCGACCAGACTCACATATGGAGTAAAGGGGCCACACACGAGTTCCAAAGAGGTTGAGGGAGAGGGGTGGACAGCAGCCCTGCCACCGCCTACTAGCCCTTCCTCCGTGGCTTGAATTATAGGTTAACGATTACCTAGTTCAAGAGGATCCACAATGTCATAAGGGAAGATAGCGAGAGTCACTCACGATGATTCTAAGGGGCGCGCAATAAGGCGGGGGCCTTATTCCTTAGAACCCTTAGTCTCCCACGAGTTCACCTGGCAGAGTGTTGACTCCAGGGGTTATAGATGTCTACCAATCAGTCCAGTTGGCAAGTGGCACCCTTGGAGCACGTGGTGCATCCTGAAGGGCACGTCGCACAAAAGAAACACAAGAAGCGAGTGGAACCCTTGGAGCACGTGGTGCATCCTGAAGGGCACGTCGTGCAAAGGAAACGAACGAGGCGAGTGGCACCCTTGGAGCACGTGGTGCATCCTGAAGGGCATGTCACATTGATGTGGATGAAGGAAACTAACCTAAATATCCCTAAGACAATAACGCCTTAAGAAATTCTTAAACAACTTCCCTAACCCAGTGTCGCCCATTTCAGAATATAGTACTAAGTCTAAAACTTTTAGGGTAAAATTTTAGTCTAACCCTAAGAGCAGACCCTGGAATAAAAATAACAAAAGAAACAAAAACCCACCTAAGTAATAGTTGGGTCTTCATAAAATTCTTGGGGTGATGACGAGGGTAATATTTAAAGAAAATTTAATAGTTTTAAAACTTTGCAAAGAAGAAATTAATTCCTAACTGGTGGGAGAATGACATCACCTAGGTAGTGTAACATAAAGAAAATTCCAAAAAACAAAAACTAAGACCATTATCCTCTCATTATCCATGTCTACATTATTAAACTATCCTCCATCACCTTAATCTTCCAGTATCCTTTTCCCATTTACATGTCCATTTCACATTACTAAATCACCATCCATCCCCTTAATTTCTCATTATTCATCTTTTATGTTATACATCTACATTCCCATATACATGTTTGTCATCACTCTAATATCTCATCATCCTCTATAGGTATATTAATGATAAATTAAAATGATGGATAATGATAAATGAAAATGATGAATAACATGCATGTAAATAGGAAAAATAAAAAAATATATATTTATATTATAAACAAAATTGTCGTGTATTCCATAATCTCTAATTTATAGAATGAAGAAAATTAATAATGGATTCTCTTCTGTTAATTTATTAGTCCCTGTCGCCTCTACCATTAATAAAGAGTTTCGAATTTAAGAATAAAATGAAAATATTAATTAACACTTTTACTTTTTGGGTTAAAAAAAAGAAGGAGAAGGGAATAAAAAAAAATTAGGGAATGAGATTTTAAGAAAAAGAAAATAATTTATGGAGAAGGGTAGGGATGAGTGACACTTGTAAAAGAGAGAATTTTTTAGGGTTTCATTAAAAAACTTAAAAGAAATATGATTTAGGGTTTTGAGGGAGGATAAAAGAAAGGGAGAAGGGGGAAAAAGGGGGGATCTGCTATGAGGTATTGTGATGCTGCCAAAATTTCAGACTGGACTGATTGCTTGTGAGGAGTTGGGGATTTCTCAGTGGTGATAGAGTTGTAGCTCAACCTTGGAGGCGAGCTGGGAAGCTAGGTTACTGTCTGGATTGTGTGTGGCCCCTTTGCAGCTTGGGGGGCTGAGGGGGAAGCAGAGTACCGCTAGTGTTGGCTGAGAGGTACCGGTGTAGTCTCTACGGTCGGCAAGCAACAAGGCAACAGAGCGGCAAGGAGCACAGAAGTCATTGCAGCAAGCAACAAGGTAACGGTATGCTCATGTACTTAGTAGAGTAGAGTGATTAGTTATTCACTGCTGAGATTATGATTGTATGTATGTTAAATGTCATTTCCTCGTCCTTTAAACTCTGCAAGAAAAAAAAAGGGGGGGGGTATTTTCTGAAGATTTTCGTTTTTATAATTAGTACATTTTTAGGGTTTCTAGTAAATTTGTTTTGGGTTTATGTTATTTCGTTTTTACTTTGCCCTGGGATTTTTTATATTGCCAGGGGCGTTTTTATATTGCCGGGGGCATTTTTACTTTGCCCTCGGCATTTTTATATTGCCGGGGGAGTTTTTACTTTGCCCTGGGCGTTTTTATATTACCAAGAGAGTTTTTATATTGCTAGGGGATTTTTTACTTTTCCCTGGGCGTTTTTATATTGCCGGGGGCGTTTTTACTTTGCCCTGGGCGTTTTTATATTGCTGAGGGCGTTTTTACTTTGACCTGGGTGTTTTTATATTGCCGAGGGCGTTTTTACTTTCTCCTGGGCGTTTTTATATTTCCAGGGGTGTATTTATATTGTCGTGGGTGTTTTTACTTTGCCCTGGGCATTTTTATATTGTTGGGGGCATTTTTACTTTGCCCTGGGCATTTTTATATTGTCAGGGGCATTTTTATATTGCCGGGGGCGTTTTTACTTTGCCCTGGGCGTTTTTATATTGCCGAGGGCATTTTTACCTTGTCGTGGGCGTTTTACCTTTCTGAGGGGGTTTTTACATTTTACTGTGGACGTTTATAAATGTATGGGCATTCATTTTTCAGAAATCTTATGGGCATTTTCTTTTCAGAAATCTAATGGGCACTTCTTTTTTGTATGGGCATTTCATTTATAAATGTATGGGCATTCATTTTTCAGAAATCTTATGGGCAATCGTTTTTCATAAATCTAATGGGCATTTCATTTTTGTATGGGCATTTCATTTATAAATGTATGGACATTCGTTTTTCAGAAATCTTATGGGCATTCGTTCTTCAGAAATCTTTATATTCTGTTGTCGTAGTTAGTGATCTATTGTTTCCCTTGTTGTGTAATAAAAGTCCCCCTTGAAAACTACCAGCATCTTTTTAAGCAGCCCTTTATTAACCCTTTTACCATTCTAGAAATTGCGCCTTGAAGAAAACCATAGTAGTCTCAGAATTTAGTGTTTCCCCTTTTATTGTTAATAATTAGATATGTTTTTGCAATTTGTTGTTTTTGATGATATGATCGGGCATATTAGTGGAAAAAATATTGCTATTGTAATATACGTTGTTTTAGTAATTAGAAAAAGGCATCTTCACGGTAATTGTTAATTTAAATATAGAGGTAATGTCAATGATTGTTGAATATGTAAGGGTAATGGTATTGCCCCTAAATCAAATTGAATGTTAGAGTTAGATCAAGTTAAATTGTAGTAATATGGTGTTTTTTTTTATTGCAAGATTGTGTGGTCAGTATAATGACTATATATTGTTAAGGGAACCTGAAGTGTAAAGTGATCATTAGTTAATTTACAATGCCTTGAATTTCTTCTACAATCCATTTTACAATATGTTTCCCATGTGAATTTTCGTGTTAATCAGTGTTTATTATATTGCTATGTTTTGTAATGAAAACCTATTAGTTTAAATCACTATGATGTTCTATTATAAAGGGAAATACATGGTTATCATGGTCAGGTCCTTGGTAGTTCCTTTGATTCTATTAACAAACAAAGGTAAGTCATCATTATGGTAATTACAATGATTTAGTGATATAAAGGCGATGATATGTGTATTCCATTATGATTGATAACATGTAAATGAAGGGTCCTTAAATATAAAGGGAATCAATTTTTATAATTCAGTAAACGAGGATTGTATTTAATTCATGTACATTTTAAGACTGGGTTGGTAACTCGTCGTCTAATGGAAATCACTGGAGTATTTGGTTGTACTTAATGTCATGAAGTCTCAACCGTGGTTCGTCTATGTCGGAGTCCTTCTGACTTGCGTCTTCCCTAGAGGTCATGGTTGTCCATTGTTTTGTTGTACAGGGTCGTAAACTTATGTGTGCTTAGTTTTCTAGTGTCGGGCGAGATGTAGACACCTCCATGTAGCCTTAGTACATAAGTTTGTGTGCGTGATTTTTATGTGTAAAGAATCCAATGTCGTATCAAGAGTCTCGGGCCCTTTAAAGGCAGGGTTCCACTCTTACGACACACCTGACGGAGATTACTAGTTTCAGCCTGAGCAGACGGCCAGGAGCCTATCTGACCTTCTCTCTCTCCGGAGCAGAGAACTAAGATTAAACACGCTACTTTCCTGTGTAGAAATAGTAAAATCTACCACTACGGATTCGTCCTTTGTGTTTGTACCGTGCATAACCCATATGTTGTTAAACGTTTGCAGTTATTATTGTGCGCCTTATGTCTATGGTCATTTATGCTTCCAGTTACTGTCATGCGCCTTAAGCCTTCTGGTCGTGTTCATCGTAGTTGCGTCTTGTTGGTTTTAGGGTGGCGACGTAGTGTCAAGTGTGTATGTTCCTTTGTACACGCACGCATACACCTTAACCAAAAACCAAAAAAATTTGCACCAGTTAGAGAGTTTTTGTCGTAACGAGGAGGTCGTTACATGAAGACCTAGTTGTACATGAGTTCTAGGACATAGTATTTGATTCAAGTAACAAATACTGATTACAAGAATTAGGCCAAGGTTACACCAAAATTTGAGAAAGAGGCCCTAATTTATCAATTGGGGATGATCACAAAATCAGGAAAAGGAAAAAGAGAATGAGTGAAAAGGGGGACCAATTTTATCAATTGGGGACAATAATTGCGATTACAAAAGGATTTGGTATGACTTGATCAAATTCACAAGGCTTAAAGAAAAACTAAAAACAACTCACATAGAAGGGGGAATTTTGAAGAGTATGAATAGATTGAAAGTAGTGCTCAATTGGATGTCGAGATAAATCCAAAAATTGGGACCCATAATTACAACATTTGTAAGAGGAATACTTCTATTTAACGATGATGATTGATTTCAAAATTAGGTTGATCAAGATTTAGAGTGAAATTTTAGAGTTTTAAATAAGTTTTGAAAGTTCAAAAACTTTGTTCAAAGTTCAAAAACTTAGATCAAGAAATGAAATACTTGGACTGAATGGGGGAGCATCAACCTCATCGCTACCTCATATAGAAAATCCAGCTGGACCAAAGAAGTAAAGTGCACATGTAAGTACAAAAATGGAGTTCTTAAGGATTTCTGTAGAACTAATGAAGGATAGAACTACACTAAGTATGTTATATAACATGATTAATCACTACAGAAAAGGAAGGGACACCCCTCACACACAAAGAATGGTAAACCAGGTACTACGCAGGAAGAGAACCAACAAAGAATTGAGGTTCAATGTGTAGATTGGAGAGTACAATGTGAATAATGTTATTTTGGACTTAGGATCTGATGAGAATGTGATACCTAAGTAGACATGGGAGATGATGGGAGAACCTGAGCTAGTATGGACCCCTTTTAAATTAAGGCTCAAAAATCAACATAAGATAATCTCGATTGGGAGACTCATAGGAGTAACTATGAACATAGATGGTGTGCATAACATGGAAAACTTTGAAGTTATTGAGATAGTAGATGATAGTAAACCGTATCCAACACTCATGGGATTGGAATGGGTGTTCGTTAACCAAGAAATTATTAACTTGAAAAAGAGAGAGATGATATTCGAGGTTGGGGATATGAAAGTCATTGCACCTTTAGACCCATCAAAAGGAAAGTGATATACAGATCCAACAAGAGGGAATGATTTTGACCACTTATACAATATGATTGTGTGTATGGGGGATTATCTTGATATGACAATGGATGGCGTGCTGATTTGGAGAAGTATTATTTCATGCGCATCAAATTAAAAATCCGGTATAGAAAATTGACAGCAAAGGATGCATGATGTGTCAACTAGACGATGTGCATGGATAAAATGATATTTGTACTAGATTGGAATGGAGCTATGTGACCCATCCAATTATGATGGATAACTGATATTCAAATATTTATAGAATAATTTGAGTTATAGGTACCTAAACAACAAAAGTTGTTATATATGGACATTGTATTAAAAGAAACTATAGCTATATGGTGGGTTTCACAAAAAAAGGGAATGAAAGACTGGGAACAATGTAGTACACTAATGCAGATAAGATTTTGCCTCGAGGAAGAAGAAACTACTCATAAATACATAGGAGAAAATGACCCAGTAGGTCACGTGGAAAGTTGTAGGGATTTATGGTGCTCAATATTCTAAATAGAGTGGACGCACATATTCAGACACGTGTTGGATACCATACCAAAGAATTGGAGATGCGTAGGGAGACAACAAGTTGGAAATAATTATTTTGAAGATTCAAATTCACATTCATTTTTAAACATGAGTCTCCTTCCATAAAGGAATCACTATATGACATTCGAGAAAATATATTCTCATAGGTAGAGATGAAGGAAGTAGAACCCATAGGAAATTCCCATGAAGACAAGATAATCATCTAGAAGCTATTGCAATGCTATATTGTAATGAAGGAAGAATATGAGGATGAGGATCCTAGGAATGTAAAAAGACCTGAAACAGAAGGAATAAGAGAAACAGAAGGAAAAAATATTGCATCCATTGTTTACAAACAGTCTATCAAGATGAAGAAGGTAAACATTGGGACAATGGAGAACCCTAAGTTCACGTAAATAGGATATTATTGGAATGATGAAAAAATTTAGAAGGTGGCAGAATTATTGTGAGAATATCAAGATTTATTTCCAACCACATTCTCAGAGATGAAGGGGATAGAGGGGGACTTAGGCAAGATGAATATCCCAATAAATCTTTGAGCTAAGCGAATACAACAAACGCCTTACATGTTAAACATGAGGTATAAGTAAAAGGTCATGGATGAAATAGAGAGGATGGAAGATGAAAGTATCATTGAACTAGTTGAAGAATCTGAGTGGATTATCCCAATGGTGGTGCAGGACGAGAATACATGAATGATTATAATATGTGTGGACCCAAGGATGTTGAAAGACACATACTTACATGATCCATTCCTATCACAATTCACATATGAAGTAATGGAGAATGTAGGAGGTCAAGAAACTTATTGATTTACAGATGGATTCTCTAGGTACCATAAGATAAGAATTGAGCAGGAAGAAAGTGTGCAAAAGAAAGGGCGTATCATAAAGGGAAGTGTGAAGGACAAAGACAACACAAAAACGGAAGAATAAAGAAAGAGAGAAAGAGGGGAAAGTGCAAAGGATGACAATACACCTTTCCAGAAATAGAAGAACAACATAAAATTTGTATAAAGGGAGAAAAACAGAAGAAAGAAAACAACCAGGTAACTAAATTTGGCCATGCCATGCACTGTAATGGGATATTTTTGGATAGATAGAATAGGGATTTAATCCCTCAATTTTGGGTATAATTATGTAATAGGAGGGGTGAGAATGGGTCTATTTGAAGAGAGAGAGGTTGATCAGTGACGTTGAGATTATGCAAGATTCATGAATGTAATAAGTTGATAAGATGAATAAAGAAAGAGTTTCAAGAGAATCTTGTATCTTGTGTTATTTACTTTTCTATGTGTTTTTATGAATGGTGCTTCGAAAAACATTTTTATTTTATGGATTGGTTATTCTTCAATATTCACAAATGGTTGTGATAATATATGTAATAATTGAGAACATACATAAGCTAAATGAATGAACATTGACTTGGGTATCTTGCTCCCTTTCCCTAACTACTGCAAAATTCTGGTTCTTGCAACCCAAATAGATACGTCGGTTGAGACTTCATCTATGCACTTAGGTGATTCTGAAAGGTACAATGCCTTGTGGGTCTGTTGGTCATAGTTAACCCATACCTTGGGTCTTACAACCTATGCACAGGTCATTTTAAGACAAGAAATTGTTTCATTGACGAGACCGGTACATTGCGACTACGGGGAAGTTTTGGAGGCCAACTAAGAAGGATATTAAAAAATGTTTGGAATGAAAAGAATGAGAATTCATGAGACAAGAAAACAAGAACCCTCATATGAGTGACAAGGTATTGAAGAAAAGGTACGTGTTCACATATCTGCATCAAAGTTTCTTTGGTGAATTTCCAAAATTCTAGCCAAGTGGCTTGAGAGGTTGATAGAGAATACATGAAGGCTTAGTGCTACAACACCGAAGAGTTAGACTCCTAAATTGGTAACATAAATGAATTTGGTAACCAAATCACCTACTCGAGAAATTAAGTTTTTCTCAGATAATATACTAGGGGGTTATGTTATAGAATTTGCAATCGATTGCATTCACTTACACAATGTTGTAGAAAGAGATTTTTTCAAAGGCCCATGCTAGACATTCCTACAATCATTGAATGCGTGGATAAAAAAAAATTATGTGAAAAACACATGATGATAATGGAATCAAATAGATAAAAGGGCTTTGTGCACATAGAGCTAGTCAAAGGATGATATGGGATCATATAAGAGAAAGAAGCAATGAACAAGGAAGGAAGGGACTGAGGATGCAAGAAGGCTACCATAGGAAGAATTTTATTTTGGAGAGGTGTGTGGGGGAAAAATGTACAAGAGGAAAAAAAATTTGGCTGGGAGATAAGAGAAACATAGTGAACCAAAGGAAATAGAACCTTACACACTAGTCCAAATCATTGAGATAGCATATATAGAAGGAGAAAAAAGGTGGTTTCAGTCTAGTCCAGTAATAGAAGAGCTAGTAATCCATACTCACACGTGATCTTGTGTTGAATACACAACCACATGTGCATCACCAAAATCAGAGATAACATTTGAATACTAGTCAAAATCCACCATAGTTAGTCGAGGAGTATAGAGTAGAAGCAGTCAAAATAGTGGGAGCAATGCATAGAGTTAAACTCAAAATCCAAGTCCAACAACATCACCAAGAGGAGGGACTACACAAGACAACATGGATGGAGTATATAATACTCTTAGACTTCCTAAATTCAAGGGAGTGATGTAAGAGGATCTAGAACAAGACTTGTTTGTGTAAGAAATAATTTGGTCTTCCAAAAACATACATGATGATACCATAAAAATTTCAAAGTTAGAAACACCATTTAGAGGTCGTTCTCTGTTATGGTATACGAAGTTACAAATCACTATGCCTGCAGGACAGATGAGGACCCTGGTAGAGATAAACAAAGCACTATTAATGGAGCTCAAAAATCCAAAATCGGAATCACACTACATCATTGAGATAAAAGAGATAAATCAGGTACCAACATAGTCCATGTGCGATTTCGATCAAAACTTTAAGGATGTGATGGGGAGATTGAATTTCCATATCCTAGATCAATAACATAAAGAGTGTTTTATTTCTAGACTTCTACAACACATTCGGAGGCCCCTGATTAAATAGAAGGTTATGTCACATCTCGAGCCACTGGATATTGAAATGAAACTAGAGGCATCACTGACAGGAGATAATGGAGGGATGACATAGGTTCAAACATAGTTTTTTGCATTGACAATTCAGTTGGTTGAGATTAACAAAGGAAGGGAGAAACAATAACAATTTTGTGTACGAAGTGCAGGACAAAGGGCCATCACAACGATAAAAGCCCAACATTCGTACAATATTTAGTAGTTGGAGGTCCAAATCCACTACCACAGGGGGGATACTATGAAATATGTAAGAAATGGGGCCATCACCCCACTCAGTTGCCATTAATATAGAAGTATTAGAGAATACCCAAGAACTTGTTTTGCAATTTTTGGAAGTCGCTAGAAAATGAAGAGAAGGATTGTCACACATTCAAACTACTAAGGGAGTGCACATTGGATATGTATAGGATCGAAGAAGAGAACACATATGCAAAGGGAGGCAGTGCACAATATAACAATCATAGAGGGTTCAATCATGGGAGAAAAGGAAACTTTCATAGAGGTTGTGGTAGAGGGAATTTTGGCAGAGGAGGATGCATACTGATTATTTTTTATAACTATAATCATCCTAAACACTTGGCCCACAATTTCAAGAATCGATGTATTTCATGCACTTATTTCATAGCATTGGATTATGAGACAGAGGACTATCCATAACTATTTGTGAAATGGAAATCTAGATAAAACCCAAATCTGAATCTGAATCTGAATGTGCAGATGATATCGGCCAAAATATGCAGTGAAGGACCAAAAATAACAGTCGTTACACATGGAGGAGCTAGAACATTCATTGATATGGAAACTCAAGGAAAGCATAATGAGTAGTGAATAAGGAAGTAGATAGGTCCTATACCATGATTCGATCCACAACAGGAGAAAGATATGTATGAAAGATCATGAAAGGAAATATTTGGACCGAATGGGGGAGCATCAACATCATCGCTACCTCATATAGAAGATCTAGCAGGACCAGAGAAGTAAAGTGCCTAGGTAAGTACACTAATGGAGTTAGTAAGGAATTTTGTAGAACTAATGATGGATATAATTGTGCTAAGTATGTTATATAACATTATTGATCACTGCATAAAAGGAAGGGACACCCTTGTCGGAGAAATAATGGTAAACTAGGTACTGCGTAGGAAGAGAAACAACAAAGAATTCAGGTTCAATGCACATATTGGAGAGTATGATGTGGATAATGTTATTTTAGAATTAGGATATGATGTGAATGTGATACCTAAGTAGAAATGGGATATTATGGGAGAACCTAAGCTAGTATGGTGCCATTTTCATTTAATGCTCGTGAATCAACATAAGATAGTCCCGATTGGGCGACTGATAGGAGTACCTATGAAGATAGATGGAGTGTGTAACATGGAAAAATTTGAAGTTATTGAGATAGTAGATGATATTAAAATGTATCCATCATTGATGGATTGGAATGGGTGGTCATTAACCAAGAAATTATTAACTTGAAAAAGAGAGCGACAATATTCGAGGTTGGGAATTTAAAAGTCACTGCACCTTTGGGCCCATTAGAAGGAAAGTGATATATAGAGCCAACAAGAGGGAAGGAAATTGACCACTTGTAAATTATGATTGTGTGTATGGGGGATTATGTTGATCCAACAATGGATGGCACGTTGGTTTGGAGAAGTATTAATTCATGCGCATTAGATTATAAATCTGATATAGAAAATAGGCAGCAGAGGCTACATGTGGTGTCAAATAGACAATGTGGATGGATAAACTGATATTTTCACTATATTTGAATGGATCTATGGGACCCACCCAGTTATAATGGAATAAATGAGTTTGGAATATTTATAAAGTAATTTGAGATATAGGTACCCGAACAACAAAGATTGTTAGCTATGGGCATTTTATTAAAAACAACTCTAACTAGATGGTGGGTTGCACACAAAAGGGGAATGAAATATTGGAAACAATGCATTACACTAATGTTGATACAATTTGGCCATGAGGAAGAAGAAATTACACAAAAACACACAGGATAAATCGACCGAGAAGGTCACGTGGAAAGTTGTAGGGATTTATGGTGCTCGGTATCCTAAATAGAGTGGACACACATATTCATACACATGTTGGATACCATACCAAATAATTGGAGATGCATAGGGAGAAAAAAAGTTGGAAATAATTGGTCTCTGAATATTCGAATTCATGTTCAATTTTGAACATGAGTCTCCTTCCGTATAGGAATAACTATATGACATTCGAACAAATATCTTCTCAGAGGCTGAAATGATGGAAGTAGCACCCATAAAAAGAACACATCAAGCCAAGCTAATCGTCCATAAGCTATTGGAATGCTATATCATGATGAAGGAAGAATATGAGGATGAGGATCCCAAGAATGTAAAAATACCTAAGACAAAATGAACACGAGTGTCTTAAGGAAAACAACTTCCATGCACTGTGTACACACAACCTATCAAGATGAAGAAGGTTAGCATTGGGACAATGGAGAACCCTAAGTTCAAGCAGATAGGATATTATTGGAATGATGAAACAATTTAGAAGGTTGAAGAATTATTATGAGAATATAATGATTTATTTCCAACCACATTCTCAGAGATGAAGGGGATAGAGGGGGACTTAGGCAAGATGAAGATCCCAATAAAACTTGGAGCTAAGCGAGTACGACAAAGACCTTACAGGATAAACCCGAGGTATAAGGAGAAGGTTAGGGATGAAATAGAGAGCATGAAATATGAAAGTATTATTGAACTAGTTGAATAATCTGAGTGGATTAGCCCAATGGTGGTGCATGAAAAGAAGACAAGAAGGATTAGAATCTGCGTGGACCTAAGGATGTTGAATGATGCATACTTACATGATCCATTCCCAACACGATTCACAAATGAAGTAATGGAGAACGTAGTAGGTCAAGAAACTTATTCATTTTCAGATGGATTGTCTGGGTACCATAAGATAAGAACTGCATAGGAAGATAGACACAAAACCAATTTTGCGACGGATTGGGGTACTTATCAATATACGATGATGCCATTTGGATTAAATAATTACAGTGTGGTGTTTTCTAGAGTAGTAGTGGCAAGATTCAAGGAGTTCATCCATAAATTTCTATAAGTTTACTTGGATAATTGGACAGTGTTCAATTTACTTCAATATCATATAGTAGTTTGTCGACTCATGATAGATCGTTGCAAATAGTGTCAAATTTCGTTGAACTTAAAGAAGTGTATATTTTTCACACCATTTGTAATTATTATAGGACATGTAGTATGCTAATAGGGACTATTTCTTGATCTAACAAATATCATAGTAATTATGGTCTTGGAACCTGTGACATCAGTAAAACAACTAAGAGAAACTTTGGGTCATACATTTTATTACTGGAAATTTATCAAAGGATATGCATAGATTACAACACCCATGGAAAAGATACTAAACAAGTAAGTTAAGTTTCAACGGAATGAGGACTACCATAAGGGGATGGACACTTTGAAACAAAAAATGGTAACCACACTCATTTTTATCTTTCCATGGTGGAACAAGGAGTTCTATGTACATGTAGATTCATTGTCTATAGCGTTGAATGTAGTACTTTCACAAGCCAGCGAAGGGGACATCGATCAAACAATAGTGTTTTCTAGTAGGAAATTGTCTACATTTGAAAATAATTATACCACTATAGAGCGGAAAGGATTGGAAATGCTTTATGCGCTACAAAAACGGATGCACTACTTATTTGGGTCCCACTTCAAGATGTATACATAGCATTTTTCCTAAAGGTACTTAGTCAACAAGCCCATGTTAGGAGGAATAAGATGAATATGGATGTTATTATTTCAGGTATATGACTTTGAGGTCATAGTAAAACAAGGAAATATGAATGCAAGACTAGATCATCTCTCACGCATATTGACATGAGAGGATGTAGGTAATATAGATGATATGAATGCAGGACTAGACCATCTCTCACGCATATTGACATGAGAGGATGCATATAATCTAGATGATAATTTCACAGATGCATAGTTATTTTCAATAAGGATGGTGGATGATAACTTTGCGAACATTGTGGAATTTCTAAGTACATGCATGGCCCCATCCGAGATGAAAGTTTTACTGAATAAATAATTGGGGGCAAAAGAAGCAGATTATCAGTTGATTGTAGGGAACTTGTATAAGTTAGGGGAAGATAGAATATTGACGTGTTGTGTACTGGAACATGAAAGGTCAATTATATTAGAGGAAGAACACAATGAAATTTGTGGAGGACATTACACAGGAAAATCAATGACACAAAACATTTTATGTGCAAGGATTTGGTGGCCTACACTGCACAAAGATGTGAAGGAGTATTTTCATTACTGCAATGGATGTCAAAGAGTGGGAAAACCATCTGGGAGAGATTAAATGTTGTTAAAACCAAAAGTTGTGGTACACAGATTCGATAAGTGGGCCATTGACTTTGTACCTTTGATCAAACCTCAAGGAAGGAGATCAAGGGAAAGATATATCACCATTGCGATAGAGTACTTGACAAAGTGGGAGTAAGTAGCACTGGTTACTGGTTGCACTGCAAAGACTGCTACATGGTTTTTATTTTAGAATGTAGTCATAAGGTTTGGATGTCCATGCATATTATTTAGTGATCAAGGTACACATTTTTTGAACAAAACAATTGCAACATTGATGAAATATTTTCAGATTCGTCATAAAAAGAGTACACCATATCACGCTCAGGACAATGGAATAATGGTATATTTTAATAAGATCTTGGATAATTATTTGACAAAGATATATAATTTAGCGAGATATGTTGGGACTGATGCATCCTTCCAGTACTATGGGCATACATAACTACAAGTAAGAAGTTGACAGGGAAGACACCATTCTAGTTGATCTATGGACATGAAGCAGTGATGTTGATTGAGTTTATTCTATCTAGCCAATGCACTAAAAAAATCACTAAGATCTCTAATACTCGCACAATAGAGGAGATATTGGCACAACTAGTTCAACTTAAGAAACAACTATTTATTGGAGGGTTCCATCAGGAAGTACAAAAACCAGAGAGAAGGCATGGCATGATCGCCACATTAAACTAAATAAATTTCAAGTTGACTATTTGGTAATACTCTATGACAACAAGTATCTTCCACATCCAAAGAAGTTACTCATGCACTTGTTAGGTCCCTATGTGATCCAATAGATAACCAACACAGATGTTGCGTGGTTGGAAACCTTTGATGGACAAATATTGGAAGGAATGGTCAATGAAATTTGACTGAAACTCTATAGAGATAGTTGACTATCTGCACAGTAATATGGATTGCGACAGAACCCTTGTATTGTATTAAGTCTACCATAGTATCAAGAAAAAAAAAAAAAACCAAATAAAAAGTGGAATAAGGATAGAAAATAAATAAAAATTAGCGATAGGAAAAGAAAAAGAGTGTTGAAATGAAAAGGTATCATAACTTGCGTAGTTGAGATGATCATCACACACGATGATAACACTGTGAAAAGTTCAAATATAAGATATAGACATGCCTGACTACAAAACCTACAACTGGAACAACGAATAACTATTATTTCAGTTGGCAATGACAAAGACCATTAAAAGTAGTCAAGCACTAAATGACTATTAGGAAGTTGACATGATAGGTCATAAAACTATTGTATAATCATTAAATCAGGAAATCTGTCAGAAATCATGAACATATCGGGAGTACGAAAGGATAATCATAAGAAAAAAATTTCAATTAAGGAGCATTTAGTTACCAGGTCACCAACTACGACACCAGATTGGACAAGGTAGTTAAGGAAGGATGAGACAGGTATTCTTAGCACGAATGAAAAAAAAATGAGAGGGAAAGAAACTCTAAGGAATTGTAGCATGCAAGAATAAGTGAACAAGAGTTTAATTACTAGAGAAATATTAAGAAACCTGCACAGACACACAATGCTCATCCACTAGTCTAGCATACAGAGATAATCGTACCACAAAAAATGAGAGGATTTTCCGCAGCAAAAATGAAAAAATCAAAGCAACAAGTAGATGTGTAGGTCGAGGATGTGGTCGAAACTTTTACCCTAGTGCCACCAACAATTTTTCACAGAGATCATTTATCTCCAATGAAGGATGACACACCCCCAATAACCGTACCAGTGAATTCCAAGTATGCATTACTAATAGCAACAATATCGAAGGGTGTCAGTAGTGATGAAGACATACTCTAAAAGGTGGCCAATTTGAAATTTATGGACCACGATATCGTTGATATGTAGAAGTTCCATGAGCTATACAGGGATTAGTATTTATGAACAAATACCTACCCTGACACAAGATAAATTCAGGTGGAATCCCAAGAATGGGCGTGAGGCTTGTAGAAATTCGAGAAATTTAAGTTATTCAAAATTCCACATTTAAGAATAAGTATGGAAATCAATGCATGTGGAAAGGTATTTCTTAGTTTCTTCCATTGGGGATACTTTGGCTAGATCCCCTAGTCTCAATTGATATTGCGCTAATTGCATGTATCATAGGGTTGAGAAAATTAGGCGAATATGAATCCTTACTATTCCACAAAACGGGAGAGCGATCCCTCTCTAAGGCCACAAAAGACAAGTATGACACATTCATAGGAAAAAGGGGTCTGGATGTGAAGAGAATCAATGACAAAGAGATCATGTTTACAATGCAGTTTTTGTCCTTGAAACTTTTGTGCAAATATCACAGAGACGAGGTACTAACAACAATCATATTAGTTGCAGATAAATGCAGTGAAGGCATTCATATGAATTGAAAGACATTTCTCGTTAACCAATTTTTGCAATATTGCACTGAGGCCCATGAGAAGGGCATGAAATTTCACTATACATGGTAACTTATTCTCATTGTGCTAATTGGGTAGTAGGAGCCCGTATTTTACCAATGTATCCATACTTCATGTCACAACCCTTTGGATGTTATGTATGCCAACTTGTGGCACTCCACCATCAAGAGTCGAAAATCTTACACCAACACAACTTTTTACACCTACTTGCAGCTCATTACGAATGTAGTAGACACAACACAATGCATTCCATAGGAATCAGTTGTTGCCTATAGGGATGTCAGATGCTTTCGAGCTAGCATGAAGCATATATATGTTCTTCGTGACAAGAGTTCCCAACCAGCTACCAATTCACATTCGAAGACGGGAACTTAATAATCAGTGAATAGGAGGACAACTAGAAGAATCCAGTAGAAAAATGAGATCCCTCATAAGAGGATGAGAAAAAAAACAATAACGAAGAAGAAGAGGATTCATTGAATGGCACAGACAAGATCCATGGTCAATATAAAGTCCTTGAACTAGAACTCAAAGGAAAAAATAAGGATCCATAATAGACAGGACAGGTGCAAGAGAAAGCTAAGGTGTAACGACAAGCCCCATTTTATATTTTGACTCATAATGATATGGATCGGATTGGGTACCTCATATGGGATTCCACTGAGGAAACTTTGGAGGAAGCTACACCAAAGCACAAGGACCAATAGAAGAAGGTCCAAGATCAGTTGAGACTCCTTCAACAACTCTTAGAAACAACAAGCATCAGGAAATACCAAGGGTCATGGGATGGACCCTAACAAAACCCTTAGGGGAGAATAGAACTATAGATATTGAGGCATTTTTTCTTGAGTTTCCACCAGAAGAATTGCAGGAACAAATTACGACATTGGGCCAACTTAGTATCGTCATCTCTAAACTACCCATCCAAAGGGTAGAGGAACAATAGGTAGAATTTATGCAAGAAATATAGCATAGAGGAGATGCAACACACTGAAATTTGGACAGACTAAGAGAATAAACTGCCCATGTACAAACATAATATGAGATATCCCTTCAAAAAAAGAAGGACATTAAAGGCTGCATAGAGGAGGTTATCAATAATAACGCAGGGGAAAAGAGAAGGGCCATGGATGCACTGTATGAAAAGAAGGAAGTGGAGGCTATGGTACAAAAGATGCAAGATGTTGTCCAAAAGATATGAAAAATAGTACCAGAAGTGTCTGTGGTCATTGAGGCCACTATGGAGGAACAATTGTCAAAAATTGGTGTTGTCATGAAGGGATTCAGGGAATAAATCTAGGATTTGCAACTGAAGAGCATGTTGAGCATGCCCCCTGAGGTGCGTGAAGGTAGAATGAGGATGAGAATGAGAACAGTTTCCAATATTAATAAATTATAAGAAGAATGCACAAAAAGTTGCGAAGAAAGTGAGAAAGTGTGGGAAGAGCTCATGGACGATCCTGAGATGAAGGTCGTAGATGCCAAACTGCGAGAAGAAAAAGAAAATGCCAATGAGGAACTATATAAGGAGACAAAATTACCAAAATTTGAGTGAATGACATCCATTTTTTCTCAATGACAAGCATATGTTGAAGAGGAGAGAGTGAGGGACAAGACGAAGGTACTTCAGAAGAGACTTGGACCTAGGCGAGAAGAAGCGGTCAAGATTATTGAATAATTGGCCACTCTACAAGGGAAGGTCAAACAAGCCATGGTGTAAATAGATAACAAACTCAAAGACTTGACTGCGTAGGCCATGGAAAATATAAAAACACAGGAGGTCATAATTGTCACAGAGGTAGAGGCCTCTAAGGCTATCTCACAACAATTCATTGTAGAGTGGAAGAATAGAAAACATGCATGAGTGGCACGACACGAGCCACATGTGAGTGTTGGGTCTTTTTGGACATGAACTTTTGGATGCAATTTTGGGAGAAGAAAGGGAAAAAAAGGAGGTAAGGGTGCAGAAGGAAGAAAGGGTGCAGAAGGAAGTAAGGGCACAAAAGGAATAAAGTGCGCAGAAGAAAGGGTGTAGAAGAACACGAACAAAAGAAAGGGAGCATAAGGAAGGGAAGTGCACATGATGAATACAACACATAGAAAGAAGAATAAAGAAAGTGAGTGAAAGGAGAAAGCACGAAGGATAACAATGTTCCTTTCTAGAAATAGAAGAACATATTTTTTTTTTGTATAAAGGGTGAAAAGAAAAAGAAAGTAAACAACTAGTTAACGAAAGTTGGCCATTCCATGCACTGTAATGTGATATTTTGGAATAGATCAAATAGGGATTTAAGACCTAGATTTTGGGTATAAATATGTAACGGGTGGGGTGAGAATGAGTTTTTATGAAGAGTGAGAGGATGAAAAATGAACTTGAGATTATGTAAGAGTCGTGACTATAATAATTTGATAATATGAATAAGGAAAGAGCCTAAAGAGAATATTGTATCGGGAATTCCTTATTTGTCTATGTGTGTTTATGTAGATGCTTCACAAACTTTATTTATTTTATAGATTGATTATGTTGCAATATTCATGAATGACTATGATAATCTATGTAATAATTGAGAACATACATAAGCTAAACAAAGGAACAATGACTTGGGTATCCTCCTCCCTTTCCCTTACTATTGCAGAAGCATGGTTCTTGCATCCCCAATAGATACCTCGGGTGAGACTTCATTTACACAAGCAGGTGACGCCAAAAGGGCTGATGTCTTGTGGGTTTGTTGGTCATAGTTAACCCGAACCTTGGGTCTTAGAGCTGATGCCCATATGAGTTTAAGCCAACAATATCCACTCATGATTATTTAGCCATTGAACATAGGCCTTGCAAGTGTGAGATTTCAATGTAAATTTTTCTCATGATACAGTACCACATTGATTTATTACTCTATATTTGTTCCCATTGATTTGTTTACAATGTATAAATTATCACACTAGTCCTTGGATAAAAATTTATTAAAATTCCATAGAAATTGGGTAAGGTGTTTATGAGAAACAAATTTCATTGTACAAAATAATTAGTGAGATGTTATCCTCTTATTCCTTCCCCTAGTTATTATAGATACCATTGAGGTCTATATTAGAACTGGGCCTTGTGAAAACAAGCACTTGGGATATAAATAATTTGTGGAATTTATCCCTTCACATGTTTAATTTCTGCAAGGTATCCATTTTCTTGTTTGCCTAAGTGAAAGTACAATCAATCAATGTTGATTTAATTATAACATTGTTGTTCATAGTTGTCGTAAAAAATTCGGGAATGCATGCATGTTATCATTGCACAAGCTCAATATATTTCATTAAACCATGAGATTCTTACTTCAAATATTATTCTATATTCTCGTGCCTTTTCATACGCACTAGAAAATATATTGTAGGACATATTTTGACTTTTACTATCCTTTGGCCTCTCAAAGCCATATAAAATTGTTCACAAGGGATCTTTCTATATTAGCAACAATGTTCTTTGAATTTCAATATTTCAATGTGGTCGTGATAAAAATCTACCTAAAGTACATATCCCATGTGATCATCGGCCTAACTATGGTGAACGACCAAAGATTGAAGAGGAACCTATGACTATGGATTTGATTATCCACCTCATAATAAATCATATAGAAATATCATTTCCCTAACCATTCCCCAATTGAAACATGACAATGAAAAGGAATTTTTTTTATGTGATCCACTCATTTGTAAAGTCCATTTTACAAAGAGAAAATCGTAAGGCCTGGGGTGCCAATCTCTAGGGTGTGCACTTCCACTACATAAGGAAATAAAGGATATAAGGAAGGTAGGATGCTCAATACAAATGAAGAGATTAATTGTTCATATATGGGGAGAGCTGGGATTCCTTGGTTGTGAGACACGACAAGAGGAAAATTCACCCAAGTTTCCTTGCAACACAAGTAAGAAAATGGATGGTTTGATGAAGAGTTGAGGTCATGGATTAGGTGCTCCACCAATGAAGGAAAATCGACTAAGGCATGGAGGTTTCACTTATGTAAGTCATCTAGACTCACCTAAGGGATGCACACAACAAGATGATGATTCAGTTAGATGGATCAATGGGTTGGTGAGATGATGGAACATGGTGTTTGATGAGTCGGTTGGGCAAGCCGCCTGAACAAACCCACATGAGGAGTTGACCCAACCTTGAAAAGGAGTGTAAGTTAGTGAATGGATAGGTCAAATGAATCATGGGTATAGAGATGAGATGATTGACATGGATTCAATGCCTATGAAGGCACATGGGCACACAACTAAGACATGTATCTTGGTAGAGCTTCGAAGCAAACAATAAGAGCTTTATGGTTATGAGGTAGGCGTAGAAGAAGAACAGAAATCTCCCTCAAGGAGAAAAGTCACGCAACATGGGAGGACTTGGGATACCTTCATGTGGAATTGGTGGATAGAGTGGGGTGAACGTCTCTTGGGATGATTTTAGGGAGGTATGGAAATGCAGGTCTATTAGAGGCAAGATTGAGTCAAAACTGAAATATGTGAAGTCTGTGGAAATGAAGAGACAATAAGTTTGTGGTCGAGGTCAAGTCTGAGTTGGAATGTAGGAGGTTGTGGATATAGTTGAGACATAGAGTATTGGTGAGGTGAGGTGAGTCATTTGACTATAACAATGTTGAAAAACAAGCCCATAGTTCTTATATTGCAATTCTTTCACAATAAAAAACACATAGCCAGGCACTAGGCATGGTTTGTGTTGCAAACAATATATCTATGTCTCTCTTGTCTATTTCGCAAGTGTTTTCTTCATGTTCATGGAAGTATGCTTAAATAAGAATAAGTGTTAAAGTTGTTAACAAATGTTTAAGTATCCAATATTTTCACTAGAGTAAGAGTGTGGCTCGTCCGTACCCTAGAACAGAGTACGGGTGTTCTCTACATGAATAGGTGTAGTATGGATGGAGTATCCTTGGCGGTTCTAAGCAACAAAGTGAGAAACATCACAGTGTCACACATCCTCAAGAGATGTAAAATCTAAAGGAACACTTTGGGCACATGATAGATGGTATGATACTTGATTCATTGTAGATTTTGATGAAGAGGTTGCTGAGATCTTCACCACTAGATTGAAAATAGATGGTATCAAAGAAGTTTGGTTCTCTTCACCACTCTTCTATTCAAAACACTTGTGGTCGAGCACACTTGTTGAGAAGGATATTTGTTGTGAAGTCGGTTCAGTGGGTAATTTCATAGAATTCATGAACTGTTCGGTGGAGAAAACTGGTTAATCACAAACTTTTCATTAGACTCAATATAGAGGTTCATTTGATGATGCAGTGGAGATGTTGGTCTAGGCGCAAGCCTTGTATATACCAAGACAAGAGTTTGTGGTTAGACGATTCACTTGGAAAACGTGGCTGATCACAGATCTCATCGTAGAATTCATCACAGAACATGTCGAAGACTTGATCACAACGATAGTTTGGGTAGAGACTTGGTTGGTTTGATGTGTAATGTAATTTAGTGTCAAACTAGTTGTGCACACCTTCAGAGATGAGGATCAAAATTCGTTGGGATAATTGGTAAATGTGGCATGACAAATAAATGTAGGATTTGTTCCATGAATTATGGTAGATCGAATCATGAAAGAGAACATAGAGGGTGATCACATAAATGATCTTGATAGTAGAATTTATGGGTTGTAGAAAGGAGAAGCACTTGGATGTGTTGGATGACATAGGGTGACCTAGAGTATCTCTAGAACAAGAAATTAGTTGGACATGTTTCCATCATGATGTATTTATATCATGCATCGCTGAGAACAACAATTGATTTGAGTTGGGTTGTTAAATGAGTGGGTTGATTGCAACCTTTAGACCAGGTGACTTTTCATAGAGTTACAACAGCCAGTTAGTAGAAATATGACTTCACAATTGAGCTATGGATGCATGGTTCCTTGAAGTAGAGGTTGTCAAGGTGCGAAGATGGAAAGACATTATAGATGAGCTCACTTAGTTGCATGAAATGTTTGGGACTTCGAAAAATTATTAAAGTGGACATATGTACTCAACCTTGTAATGCAATGAATATATAGTAGGTCTATGGAGCTACAGATGGTCATTGAGGCGAGTTGATGCAGAGAGCTAGTTTCTTGGCCAAGCAAAGGTAAAATACAACAAACTTAGAACATGGTTGTAGTCAAAGATGTCATTGGAAAGGTATGGTTGGTTTCAAAATCTTTCATTTCCTAAGTGTTGCAGTGAGTTATTTGAAGGGAAGTAAAACCACTTGGTCACTTAGGTGCAATATGTTTTCTCAATGAGAATGGGAGGAGTTGAGGGTGACTCATGTTGTGTAGACTAGAATAAGTATTTTAGCAGTTTGGGATGCCTTGGTTGGGAGAATATGCAAAGAGATTGGGGCATCCTTCTTGGACAAGTCCTGTGGTGGAATTAGGATAATTTTTCTGAAATCATAGAGGTGATTCGAGTAAGATACCTAACTCTTTTGATGGGGTACTTTGGATTGGTCATTGTGGTGAAGTGAAGTGAATTCTATACCCATCGATTTTGAGAGGATAGGTGAGGAACCTTGGTTTTTGGTTCCTTAGCCATATTTATTGAGCCATGCAATGTATGGACTACCGCAATGATCGTTCTTGATTTTGGATTCTTGAAAGAGGTTATAGAAAATCCCATTCTAGGAGATGGATGGAGTCACTAGAGAAGTCAACCAACAATTTTTGGTAGTCAACCTGAATGGGAACAATTAAAACCAAGTGACTTGTGTGGTATTCTCTCACCTTTGGTATGAGACATTAGAGGAGGCATAACACACAATTGTGACTTGTGTATTCTTGTGCGCTAATTTAAATATTCATGAGGGTTGTTGGTGGGAGTTGGCAGAAGTATTGGTCTGAACATGCCTAAGGCATCAAAGTTCTTTGAGGTGACTCATTCCACCTGGAACACTTTGGATAGTTCATTGGGATATTTGAGGATTTTGAGTACAATGGCCACACTCATCACATATGTTGAGTTGTAGAGAGGTAACTTGATGAAAGGATATGAGTTTGGGAGTTTCCTTTATTTGGAGAATTGTGTGAATAGGTAGACTTCAACATGAAGAGATTACTTGGGCATGGTATTTTCTCTTACTTTTGTGTAGCATGATTGATGGTGAATACTAAATAATGCAAGGGATAGAGATGTAGATGCAACAACATGGTTGGGTGATGAAGTAGCGAGGAAAAGGGAAGTATGGATATGCAGTTCTTGGTGAAAATTGGCTAATTGTGCCATGAGATGGATAGTGGAGTCAATTTATTGCAATTGAATTATTTTTCGGGTGACTTCACAATGCAAGGTTGGGGGAGACCATTCCTAGGTCTAATATCGTTGTACAAATTGACTGAATTTTATAAGGAAGTCATAGTACATATACACTAGTAGGTTCGATGCACAACACATAGAAATTGTTGAGGATTTCCTTGGAGAAGATTGGATGATGACAATAGAAATGAGGCAAGAATGGAAGCTTTCCTTAGTCTTTGGAGTTAGATGAAGTGAGAAATATGTGGTCAGAAAAGACAAATCCCTGCATGGATATGCACATTTCAAGAAGTGGACATGACGATCGGACTAGCTACCTAACCAGTGCAGAACTTGGGGCTAGAATTGTTGGGAGACATGAAATTTTTTGTTGAAGTATGAACACGGCAATAATCTCATAGAGTTTCAAAATATAGACATTTTTGCAATTTTGGTTGAGGTTACAACATATGTGGAGGCAGTAGCAACATCACTGAAAAGAGAGAGTGATTGTACAAGTAGGGAAGTGGTAGCTTAAGAATTGTAGATAGAGTTGGGGACGAGATATCTTTCCATCATAGAAGAAAGTTACTTGTGCACAACTTTGGGCAGGGTAGTGTGGATGGTTACACAGTTTGTGGATGATTGTAGTGCAAGTTGGAATGTTGGGGTTTCCACCTCACAAGGAAACTTGGGGTTTCCACTTTAGCAGAATTTGGGTTTCAAATTGGCATGAAACTTGGGGTTTCCAAAAGACATAGTTGCAATAGGAGTGGGAGTTCTGAGAGAGACTTGGGGATTGTATATTTTGTTTAGTTCTATGAGGACAACAACAAATTGAGATGGTGGAGGATGTAAGGCATGGGGCGCCAAACCCATGCATGCACACTTCCACTGTAGACTGAAACAAAGGAAAACGAGCAAGCATGATTCTCTTGGAAAATGAAGATATGAAGTCTTCATATATGGGGAGAGTTTAGGTTCCTTGGCCATGAGACTCACCAAGGAGAAAATGCACCCAAGTTTCCTTGCAACACAAGTTAGTCAATGGATGGTTTGACGAAGAGTTTAGGGTAGGGCTTGGGTGCTCCACCAATAAAGGAAAATTGGTTGCCTCATGGGGGACACACATAGGTAAGTTAGCTTGACTAACCTAAGGAATGCACACACCCAAGACGACAAGTCAATTCAATGGATTGGTGGGTTAATGAGACAATAGAATGGGGCATTAGGTGGGTCAGTGGGGAAAGCCACCCAAATGCGTCTACATGAGGAATCAGCCAAGCCTAGCAAAGGGGAACAACTTGGTTAATGGACAGTTCGACCCACCCATGTGCATAGAGACACGAGGATTTTGCATGGAGCAAGCTAGTGTAAAGGCACATGGGGGCACAACCAAGAGAAACAACTTGGTAGAGATTGGAAGGGAGCAAGAAGAGCCTTGAGGTTCTGAGGAAGGTGTAGATGAAGAGGGGTGAGATGTCTCTAGGAGCCAAGTTGATCCACATGGGAGGAATTGTGCTGCCTTGAGCTGGACTGTGTGGACAGAGTGGGGTGAACTTATTTTGGGATAATTTTTGGGAAGTCTAGAAACCAAGTCTTTTGGAGGCATGCGTGAGACAGGACCGAAATCTAAGACCTTTTCAAAAGTGAAAAGGCAATAATTTTGCGGTCGAGGGCATGTCTAGGGTGCACTAAAAGAGGTTGCGGAGATGGTTTGGACAAAGAGTCTTGGTGACAACTTATTTTATGAGTGTCTTGGTGAGGTGAGGTGGGTTGTTTGACTGTGCCCAATTTGTAAACCAATTTAGTAGTTCATATTGTAATTCTTTCACAAAAGTACACTTAACCCGGTGTTAGGAAAAAAAGACTTAACCTGGTGTTAGGAATAGTTTGTGTTGCACACAATATATCAATGTTTCTCTTGTCTATTTCATTCTTTCTCTCTTGGCTTCACATGTTCATGGATGTATGCTTAAATATGACTAAGAGTTAAATTTGTTAACAAATGTCTAAGTATACAAGAATTGCACTAGTAGCCTAGAATGTATGGGTATTGTCTAGGTGAAGAGGCATAGTCCAGAAGAAGCATTCTTGGTGGTGCCAAGCACTCAAGTGAGAAAACAGGAGGTGCACAATCACGAGGCAGAAGAAGTGACATAAACCAATTCACCCTTTTAAAATCCTAAAATGAACCATCATCTTGAATAATAGGGTTTCTACAATGAAAAACTAAGATGTATAATAGGGTTTCTAGAATGAAAACATAAGAAAACCAATACGCTACTATGCATTGAATGGAACTAGTGATTGTGCATTATACTTCATTTCACGCGTTCATAAAAAAGCCCCTGATATTGACAAACACATCATTCGTATTTCCATATTTACTAAATTCTTATACCATTTTGATATGTATTAGCATTGAGAAATGGAGCTTCAATTGCAGTTGCGTCCTTAGTTTCCAAGAAACCTCTTTTTCCATTAAAATATCAATAACAATTCCTCCTAGCAAAACTGGTAGGGGCAAACCTAGATAATCGCTCGGATCATCTGGCAGCTAAGAAAGCTGTGCTTCCAGCACCATATAGTCTTCTGAAACAGGTGGTGAACAAACACTTTCTGGACCACACTATACCTAAACGACTACGTAGCATACATGACAATTCAGTGGACGTGAAGTTGCAAAACGAGACAGGTTTGAATCCGAAGAATGGGGTTGGAATACGTGTGAAAATATAGTTGTTGATTTTGAGCATAGTGAGGTGACTGCAGGAAAAACAAAGGGCCTCCGGGACCGGGCTTTCCCTAGCCGTGGAATCTATGAGAATGAGAATTTGACATTCTTCTCGGAAATGTACTGCAGCCAATTAGACACTCTTTGACGGGTAAACTGTCGCGGGATTGAATATATGGAACTGAGACTCCATGGGATGGTGTCGTTGGTGAGACAAACGACAATCATATCTGACGAATGTGAATGCAATATGTTGGATATTATATTCTCCATGATTTCCATGGAGTGGGGATCGGTTAAGGTATTTAAGCAAGGATCATTAGAAAAACACAGCCTTAATATTCTGCATTTTTAGACAATAAAAAGGCCTCGAACTGTGACTCAAAGGGAGGCTGTTTCGCACCTTTAGGATGAACGATGGATCCCCCTCATGCATTGATTTATTTTTATGATTTGACAAGACTAAAGGAACCTCAAAAACGCTGTCAAGATAAGATATATGTGAATAGAAATTTGTTCTTTGCAGTTTCAATAGTCTTTGACAGTCACCTCGCAATCTGTAATAATGCTCGATTCAACAGCATTCTAGACTATCATATCACAATGTCAAAGAGACTACACTTTTGATTTCATTAGAACTCAGAAAATACGACTATGAGAAAATTTGCATAACTATGCTTGGCATTTCCCCACATAACTTGGGAAAACATTCTAATATTCAACGAGGGAAAATAATGTATTGCAACGTTTCTTGTGAAGTTATTAGAATCCACAGGCTTGTCATATTAGTCTATTATGGTTTTGGCAAGTGCCGGCCCCAATGTCAAGATCTGTTCACTGGTCGAAAGTGTGATGCTATACCGTTTGAACCCCCATATTTCCCAACGAGAAACAAAAATCGCAGGCACAAAACACGCTATTTGAGATTAGACGCTGCATCTACGTATTAATTTACTAATTCTTTCTGGCCCATCTAATTAGAAGGGATCGGGAAGGAGTGATTCTTCAACAATTTCCCAGTGTAACTGAACTTATTGTGCAATTTCCGACCCGTAAAGACCACCAATGAGTGTGTTATATGTATGATCATCAGTACTAATACCATTTCCTCATACAACTTTGATCCTTCTTGCACTAGCCTTGCTTAGGGAAATTGGAATCATAGTCGTGTAGGTAACAATATTAGGAACTCATCTATTCAAGTAATTCATTAGCCTTATCTATCTTATCCACATTGTTAAACCCATGGGTGAGAGAAGTACAAATAAAAACCTCCGTTATAAAACCATTTTCTGCCATCTCATCCTTAAGCTTCAGAGCCTCTTCTACAAGGCCCTACTTACAATACCCATCAACAAGCGTCTTATAAGTCGCATCATTAGGTGCTAAGGCAGTCTCATGCATCTCATAAAATATCTTACCGGCCTTCTCGACGTCTCCTTATTTGCAATAAATAGCAATCAGCATTGCAAAGGTTACTGTATTTGAACACAAACCCTTCTTTAGGATAGTATTAAACATCGGGTTTTCCTCCTTTGACTTAGCTGCATAGCATCATAGTATTGTATGTAAAGACATTCGATGAGAACCCTTTCTAAGCCATTCCTTTCTTGCAATATCCAACACAGAGGTTGTTGTATGTTACTTTCGTTATATTTTTCCAAACAGCCTTTTTCCAAATGTTTTTTCACTCAAACAAAAAATGTCCCTTTGGGATTTAATTTTTCATTGACTCGAGAATCCTTTCTAAACCATTCCTTTCTTGCAATATCCATGTTGGGGATTTAATTTTTCATTGATTCGAGAATCTTTTCTAAACCATTCCTTTTTTTGCAATATCCATGACAGAGATTGTTGTAGGTTACTTTCTTTGTAGTTTTTGTAACAACTTGAATGACAGAGATTGAGATTGTTGTAGGTTATTTTGTTTATATTTTTTCTAACAATTTGAATAATTTTGGCTAAACTTTTTATTTTTTGAGTTTTTTTTTCAAAATCCCTTCATGTAAATCTGGACAAAATAGCTATTTTTTGTTATTTAAATTGTATTTCTAAATACATAAATGAATTCAACTTGCTGATTAGATTAAAATCACCATTCTCTTTCTCTGTTTTTCCTTATTTAAAAAATATTTACACAATTTCTCTCCATAAATTCATGGATTTTCCAAATCCCATAATGAGTCGAGATAACGAAATGGGAATAAGTAACCATAAACATAAATGAAGAAAATAATGAAATGCATGAAACCAAAGATCAACGTTATGGGCAATTTAACCTAGTTGACAATGTGAAAGTGCCACTCGACTAGAGCAAGTTCAAACCGTTTTCCCAATCAACCAACACCCATGCACAATTGCTTCCTAATTTTAGGTCTTCTGTTTACTGTGGTGTTGCAGAGATTTTCAAGGGAGTTAACATAACGCGCAACTCCATTAATGGTTTAGTTGAAATAGATGCATTTACTGATCATTCACGCGACATAAAACATGGTCTTGTTTTTCAGGTTATGCTAGTTACGAAGGACGATAGTCTTTAGTAAAACAACCTATTTGCTTTTGTTAAAACGAATTATGGGCATATTTAAAAATTGCGATCTGAAACGTTTAATATAAAACCAAATTTAGTGATTCACTTAAGCAAATAAAACAGTCGGTTCATTTGAATTGTGCACTCTACACTCCTAATTCAATTATTTAAAGTAATCCATTTGAATTTTTTTATTTGAGCGTATTGTTTCCTTAATTCAACTTCAGAATATCAGGTTTGCAATTTCATTGACATGGGAGTTTATATATTAGATATAAAGTTTCATTGCAAGCAAAATTGGTGTTCCATTGCCTCTACAGTCTTGGTTCAGTGGTGAGATTGATGGACTTTGTGAGATTGATGGAGTGTTAAGCCATCATCAAGGTTCCATTCTTGGTTGTGGTCTTCCCTACTCATGTGGCTTGGCTTGGCTTGACCCGATATTTAAGCCAAAGGATGTAAAAGATTTTTTTTTTTAATGATTCTCAAATTGATACAAGAAGCCCATGCTCGAAAATGACGCGTATATGAACCAAAATATGGAGTGAAAGTGAAAGATGTGGTTATCAAATCATGTGTTAGTCCCCGTGAGTTACTCAAAGGTTTTGATGTGGATCTCAGACCACATCTGGTCTTAATAATAGAGAATTTTATGACATAAAGCGAAGACATTGTTTTATGCATTTCATTGTTGCAACGGTTGCAAATAGTAATTACAAGTCGGTCCATCGATTTGTCACTCTATCAATTTGTCAGTAGTTTTGTCACTCAGCCGAATTGTCACACAATTAGTCTGTATAGTCTGCAAATGCAATGTCTCACAATTACTCAAACTCAGTGACAGTCTCACAATTACTCAAACTTAGTCTAAGTCACTTGACAAGAACGAGACTTACAAATGGAGCCGATCTTCACCTTCTCAAGTTCAATTAAGTATTTGAAGAGTAAGTCGTATTAATGGTCATCTCTAATGTTGAGTCAATTTTTACTTCTACAGGAAGTCTCAGTCACGGTCTATATATGTCCTAGTCTTTAGTTAGTTAAAGTAGACACAGAGAGGTAGAGTAGATGCCGAGAGGTAGAGAGAACAAAGTCATGAAGGAGAAACAACAACAACTGAGGAATCCAAGAAGTCCAAGAGTAGAAGCTCTATGTTTGTAAAGTGATGTAAAGTGATCAGTCATTGGAGCCAAAGCTCATCTTAGTTATTGTACTTTGTACTAGTACGTTGCGCTAAAGTTATTAATATGAAGTATTTGTGTGTTAATAATTCATGCATATTTTGAGCTTCTGTTGTATTTATGATTTTATGTTCTAAGCATAGCACTGTGTTATTTTGCATCCATAAATCATTCTATTAAGTGTTTTATCACAACGCGCAACAAATCACGCGGTATGTGCACTATGTGGTTAGTCTTGAGAACTCTGTCGCGAAGCCTTTGTAGTGCGTAGTATTTGAAACAACGTTGCACAGAATAGTATTTGTGCTTTGAAGCCAATATATGGTATCATAACAGGTTGATCAAAAACAAGTTTATCAGAGAAGCAACTATGTTGGAAAGTGAAATATGGCTTCTACTGAAAATCTACAACCTCCCAATTTTATAGGCAAGAATTATGAGATGTAGTCATTGACCATAAAGGTGTTGTTTTGAGGTCAATATGTATAGGAGATAGGTTAAAATGGTTATGTGGAGAAACATACAATTTCCTCACACAAGTTGAGAAGGATGTCTTGAAAGATCAAAGAAAGAAGGATGGAAATGAGATGTTTTACATACATGAGGCCATGCATGAGAGCATACTCCCAAGAGTTGCATCAACAAAGAGAGACAAGGAACCATGGGACATATTGCAAACCTCTTATCAAGGTATGGACAAATTAAACACTTTAAAACTACAAATTCTTAAAAGAGATTTTGAAACTTTGTCAATGAAAGATACAAATATAGTGGATTCCCTTTATACCCATGTCATTGGCCTGATAAATCAAATTAAGTCTCATGGAGAAATCATAGAAGACAAAAAAATTGTTAAGAAGGTACTTAGGAGTCTTCCTCCTAAGTTTGATACCCTTGTTGTGACTAGAAGAGAGAAAAGACTTGAGTTAGTTTAGTCTAGATGAATTGGAAGTTTCCCTCATTACTCATGAACACAGATTGAATATGTCAATTATGTCATTAGAGAATGATTTCTCCATGCAATAATCTATAAGTCGTGCAAGAGGAAGAGAGAGAGATAACTCTAGAGCAAGAGGAAGAAGTATTGTCAAAGGTGGACACAGTAACAATCCTCTAAATACTAGTGGAAGAAGTCAAAACCCAAAACTGAAAAATCAAACATTCAGTTCCATTACTATAAAAAGTATGGACATTATGCAAATGAGTGCAAAAAAAGATAGTATAATCAGAACAAGAAAAGTCAAGATTAGTCAAACAACGTAAATAACCAAACTCACACTATGTTTATGGCGTGTGTTGAGGTATTTCTTATAGTCTCACTAGTTGAATGCAATGTTTCTCAAGAAAGACCATGTGACATATGGTATTTATATTTAGGATGTAGTAGCCACATGACGAGAAAAATATAATTGTTTTCTCATTTCGATGAGTCAGTCCAAACCAAGGTTACACTTGGAACATATATCAAGTCACTGTCTTAGGAAAAGATAGTATGAGCATTTTAACTAAGAAAGGAGAGCACAAATTTATGACTGATTTATATTATGTTTCAGGTCTAAAGCATAATCTGATGAACACATGACAATTGTTACAAAAATGATACATAATCTACATGGAGGAAAATCACTGTGTTATTATGGATAAATTCCCAATCAACCAACTTATTCGAAGAATCCATATGACAAGAAACATAATGTTTCCATTGACATTGAACCCAATAAAGAAGAAAAGTGCAACGCAAGGTTTCTATGACACAAAAGATGTGTAGTTAGACACTACATTTAAAACAAAAAGTGCACACAGTTCCAATGAAGAAAATAGTGTGTGCATTACTAATAAAGGAGAAAGTGACATAGAAATTAAGACAACATTCCAATCTGAAGTACAGGATGATTCCTGGTTATGGAATTTCATATTTGGACATTTGAACTTTGGAGGTCTAAAACTTCTATAGACAAAGGATATGGTAAAAGGTTTTCCATTAATTGGAAAATCAGAAAGGATATGTGAAGGTTGCATATTTGAGAAGCAACATAGAGAATCATTTCCAGTTGACAAGTCTTAGAGAGTAAAATATCCACTGGAAATATTGCATTCAAACATTTGTGGACCAATACAAACTCCATCTATAGGAGGCAGTACTTATTTTCTGACATTTATTGATGATTTCTCAAGAAAGACATGGATTTATTTTCTAAATCATAAATCTGATACATTGGGTTGTTTTCAATAGTTTAAATCACTTGTGGAGAAGTAGAGTGGTTATTACATCAAAAGTCTAAGAATTGGAAAAGGAGTAGAATACATCTCAAGAGAGTTTCATAACTTTTGTAAAGTTCATGGCATCTACAAGAAAGTTAACGCCCACTATACACCACAATAGAATGGTGTTGTAGAAAGAAAGAACATAACCATAATGGAAATGCCGCGTAATATGTTGGCAACCAAACATTTGTCAAATGAGTATTGGGCTTAGGTAGTATAAACAATAGTATACATATTGAACATATGTCCAACGAAGAATGTGAAGAAAAAAGTTCCTCAAGAATCCTGGAAAGGTGTGAAGCACAATGTGGCACACTTAATTTTTTTTGCTTGTGTTGCATACACACATGTTCCAGATGAGCTGAGAAATAAGATGGACAACAAAGGACTAAAATGTATATTTTTGGGTATTCTGAAGAAACAAAAGGATACAAGTTGTATGATCCTATTGCAAGAAAATTCATAATCAGGTGCGATGTTCAATTCATGGAGAATGAAGCATGGGATGGAAGCATAGAAAAAACAATGAAAAATATTGATGCAAAGTAGCATGATGAAACAAAACAACAAGAGGTGTTTCAAACACTGTGTACAAGTCAATGCAAAATCCCTTCTACACATGGCACTGCGATGCAAATCACAACGTAGAATACTCCAATAGGAATAACAAATGCACAATCTACACCTAGAGAATAACAAACATCAATAGGTAGTTTGAGTAGTTATACATCCCTAGTTCCAACATTAGCAAGTTTGTTACCAAGGAAGACAAGAAGTCCGCGTGACATCCATAATGAGGATGCAACAAATTCATTTTCACTTTTTTCTTTGTTTTCACAAATAGATGATCCATTAATATTTGAATAAGTTGTCAAAGATGATGTATGGGAACAAACCATGGATGAAGAAATGAGATGCATAGAAAACCATCAGACATGGAAATTGGTAGAGGTACCTAAAGACAAGGATGTGATAAGTGTCAAGTGGATTTATAAAACAACGAAAGATGAAAAATGAAATGTGCAGAAGCACAAGGCAAGATTAGTTGCAAGAGGTTTTACACAACAACCTGGAATTGATTTCAATGAAACATTTGCACCATTAGCACGCATGGACACACTTAGAACTATGTTTGCAATTACCGCATAGTATAAGTGGAAAGTTTATCATATGGATGTAAAGTTAGCATTGTTTAATGGAAAATTAGAAGAGGAAGTGTATGTGGAACAACCACAAGGTTATGAAGTTCCAATACAAGAATACAAAGTTTATAGATTGAAGAAAGCATCATATGGATTAAAGCAATCTCCTAGAGCTTGGTACAGTCAGATAGATTCATATCTTACAAAAACTGGATTTCAGAGAAGTGAAAGTGAGCCAACATTGTACATCAAAGCAAATAAAAAAGGTAATATGTTAATTTTTTCTTATGTGTACATGATTTGATTTTTACAAGTGATTTTGTCATAGAAGAATTCAAGTGAGTCATCAATAATGTATTTGAAATGAATGATTTGGGGCTTATGAGATATTTTCTAGGAATAGAAGTTCACGAGTCCAAAAGTGGTATATTTATCTCAGAGTCCATGTATGCTCATGAAATTTTGAGAATATTCAATATGATAAATTTAAAATCATCCCCAACACCTGTCATAATAGGATTGAAATTAAGCAAAGAAGATAAAGGGTTAAAAGTGCATCCCACACTGTTTAAAAGTATGGTAGGTAGTCTTATGTATATCACAACAACAATACCTAATATTATGTAGGGAGTGAGCCTAATCTCAAGTTTCATGGAAACTCCAAGAGAATCACATTGGAAGGGAGGAAAGAGAATCCTGAGATATGTGAATGGAACAAAATATTTTAGTATTAGATATTCTACTTCAGAAGATTTCAAACTAATTAGATACATTGATAGTGATTGTGGAGGCAACATAGATGATAGCAAAAGTACCATTGGGTACACATTTCATTTTGGAACATGTATGGTATCCCCTAAATAATTTGAGAGACGATAAGGTCACCCCTAAATAATTTTAACACCCAAAGGGTTTGATGACATGTTCGATGTATTTCCAACGAAGCTTATCAAAGGATTTAGACATGTCAAGTTTAATGATATTGCAAGGATAATTTTGGTATTTGATATAGTGTATCATTAAATGAGTGAGGATGATGGAGTTGAGGATTTGGCATCCTTCTACATAAGGTGTTTTCTCCAAAGAGATCAGGGAGGGGAGGAGTGGTTTTTGGCATTTTGCAATGATTTTTGGGATGATTTTGTGGAGAACATTATAAAGAGAAATGGTTCTGAATTTTCTTGGATCCTTTGTTTTTTATTCTTCGGGAATCAAGTATAGAAATGTGGAATTTAGGGTTGGAATTAAATTTACAAATTTTTGAGAATCCTATACTAGCGCCTAGATAATTTTTTTGATGATTGACTGACATGCCTATAAGAAGTTGGTAATAAAGACAGCATGGCCTCGTGATTTACCTTTATACATTTCCATGACTACATGTCCAACTTCCTCTAATGAAATTACAGATATAATGGACTCATTCTACTCTTGTGTGATCATTTTTTGGACGTGAGAAGTAATTTTTTAGATTGTTGTCCTTCTATCATGTAGGGGTTTAGAGAAGATATATTTGTAGAATTTCACCAACTCTCATTCCATGTATGTATTCTCTATAAGGAGATAACCTTGGCTCTCTCTGATAGAATTACTTTTTTTATGATTACACCATTGGATCACATAATTGTGAAATAATTTAGAGTTTATTTCACCTTGTTTAAGACACCATACTCTATATTTTTTCATTCAAGGAAGCTCCTCTTACATATCTAAGTTCTCCAATTTCATTTGAAGAAGAGATTCTCCTTTTATATGCTACTTCGATCGACCTTCCAAGATTATGGATTGTTGAATATTTTCCATTTGGCCTTCCATCTCGCTTTTGGCTTTGAATATCTTTTTGAAATTTTCTTTATTACACTTTTTGTGCAGGAATTTGAGATGCCCAAGTTTCGAGTGAAATATATACATTGAAGAGATGGATTTAATGTCTTCTTTTGTGATGCATATTACACCATTATATTATGTGTCATATATATATGTTTTTTCAGAGTGTAAACAATTGGAGAAATCAAATTCAAGGTCATTTTAGTGGCAAGTCTGTGTATGGAAAATTAGTGTTTGAAACCTTCTGGACCCACTTTGAGGCATTAAATGACATCTTTTGAGGTTTTGGTGTTTGAAACTTGAGGGAGAAGATGGACACTAAGCTCAAGTGGTCTACAAAATTCCATCCACAAACAATTGGGAAAAAAAAGTAGTCAATAGGACTTTGGTGCAACTTTTGAGGGGTGACAATAAAATGCATTCAAAGACCCTGAATGGAAATATAATATGTATACAACACTCTTATAATGGAATAGTCCACACTTCTACTGGTAAGACACCTTCTGAAACTTTCTTTGGTTATTTTTTCCACCTTGACCCATAGATGTTGTATGTGGAAAAAAAGGAAGAGTGACAAAGGAACTCACATGAGATGGATTAAAAACATAAAAAATGATTGAGGATATCAATCATACCCATTTGCAAGTACATGTGACATTGAATAAATCAGAAGAAAAGTACAAGGCTAGACATGACCATCACATAATAGATATAACATTTAATGTGGGGGATATAATACAATTACAACTGAATAAGGAAAGACTACATATTTGTGGTAAGAAGATCAAGGCTCTATTGTATGGTCCTTTTGAGGTGTTTGTAAAGGTGGGAGATAACTCCTATAGACTCATTCAGTGCCCATACATGCGCATTTTCTCAATAGAGAATCTGGATAATATCAAAGTCTATGACCCTTCCATGTTGGATGAGGAGGAGGAGTAGGTCCTACCTTCCTTAGAAGACTTAGCACCAAATGCTCATGCCAAGTTCGAACATGACACAATTTTGCGGAAGAGGTAAATAAATACAAGGCATGGGTAGCATGACCTTTGATAGATTGGGTTGAAAGGAAAACTTCCAAGAAAAACAAAGTGACACCCCACAAAGAAGGTAGACGAAACATTTACTCACCTCATTCAGTAAAACTTTTGCGGACCACAATCCTCGCTAAATGGGGAGTTATGATCTAGATTGGATCATTATATTATTTTCCATATGTCTCAATTCTTTAAAAGTGGAGAACATTAGTTGAATCGGATTCTAGGGTAATTTTAATGGCACATGCGTGTTTGGAAAATTACGGTAGAGAACCTTCAAGAGCAATTTTGAGGAATTAAACAATATTTCTTGGGGTTATGGAGTCCAATGAATTTTTCCACCTCTAGTACATTGTTGTACATTTTGATACATTTCCAACAACATAGACCATGCATCAATCAAAGCTCATATGTAAATGTTATGCCTCAAACAATTTGACCTATCATGTTGAACATCATGGTATGCGAGGATGCCATGTCAACCCCAATTACTCATGCATATCGACCTAGCCATGTGAGGGATTTGAAGAATAATATAGAAGGTCCAAAACCTAATTAAAATTCAAGGTTGAGGAAGTCAAAACCCCAATCCTAGATGACTTTTGGGCTATGTTAAATATCAATCAACTAGGAGAAGAAGGGTTTCCTTTTTATGTTATTGTATTTTTTTCTATAGCATAGAAGAACATCTAGGAGTGAGAAATTAGAGAGAATAACAGAGGGGGTTAATGTTTTGTAGTAAAGGTCACTTGACATAGGTAAATCAATGGAGAGTGTCTTATCCTTTCTACTTGCATTATTTCCATACCAGAAAAAAGAGAGGAGAGAAGCCTCAGCTTGGTTTTTCTCCCTTAAGGGTTCCCCTTGATGGGGGATGATTTTATTTTACTCTTCACTATTTTTTTCATTTTACAATTTTAGTGCATAAGAAGAAAAGAAGGAAGTGATGAGTGATAAGTGGACTATTCAAATCATGAGAATTATTGATTATTGACAACTAAAACTCATGGATATGGGTCATCGATTAATGACTTACTCTATGCACATAATTCCATAAATGATATCTAGTAACTAAAGATTCTAGAATCTAAAGGTATTTAACCTTCATACTGCAAATTTCAATTTTATTTATAAAATTTGTTGTTCTGAACTCTTAAAAGTAGATTATGCAGGACAATTTATAGATCATTATGCCCACCAGATCCTGATGTTTTCTTGAAACAAAGGTTATCCAATACATAAACATTCAAATCTAAAGGAAGGACGATTAAAGGTGCCACCTTTGAGGTCTCTTTCTAGCTTGATGGGCTATTGATATGAGAAACTACAGGGAAGGATTGAGGTTGATAGGTGCAACCTTGATAGAATGAGGGATTTAAAAACCAAAAATTGGTCCTGACTGGAAGCCACTTGATTTTCACCACCTTTTTTATTGTTCCGGGTATACAGTCAATTAACTGTGTCTAAATCAATAAGTTTTAGTTGATGTATGGTTTCGTTGAACTACAAGGAATCATGGCCAAGCCTTCTAATTCCTCCATTTTTTTCACTAGGGACGTAATTATGTGATGGTATCCTCCTATTAACCAGTGATTGTTGTTGATGATATGGATGAGCTCTTGGATAGAGATTAGCAAGTGGAACTTGTTAGGGACAGCTTGAGGACCATAAAATTTTGTGAGGTAGCCTGATTCAGATGAGCCGAACAATTGAAATCTCCTTGAGAGTGAGCACTATTTAGAGAGGAAATCAGACAGGTAAACGTCAGTCAGGTTCCATAGGAGCCCTGACTCTCTTGATGCACCTTGAGCATTGAAAACCATTTCTTGGGATACCTTCCAAATTCTAAGGTCCATAGTGTTGCAATTTGCAAATGCGGAAACACAAATATCACATAAGACAATCAATAAGAATGCAGAAAAGAAACACATCAATTTACGTGGTTCACCCAAATGTTGGGCTACGTCCACCAAGCATAGGTATCGATTGTCTTATTATTCAGATCAAGGATATTACAATAGACTCACACTCATCTCACATGCCTCATGTCTGCCTCTACAGTATTACATAAATTTATATTCATTACACATGAAAATTGATTATTAAATGTAATCTCATCCATATTCTAACTTGGTCGTATTGGTTACAACCAATGTTGGATTATAGGATATGAATTCCTATTCATGGAAGAATTCGTTGTCACCAGTTTCCAACAATCTCCACCTTGACAACAATTAACCTGATACCTTGCCATTTCTTTGTTCATCACCTTTTCTGCAAGCCAAGAGAAGCCAAACACCAATGCAACTTCTCTAACAATACTAGTTTTGTGAAAATGTCTGCACAGTTCTCTTTTGTATGCACTTTCTAAAGAGAGACTCCACCTTCATCAACAACTTGTCTTACAAAATGGTACCTAATAGGTATATGCTTTGTTTTAATGTGGTAGGATGGATTCTTAGCCAAGTGAATAGCACTTTGATTTTCACAAAGTAAATTTACTTTGTCCTACATCCTTCCAAACTCACCAAACAAACCTTTCAACCAAATTTCCTCTTTGAAAGCATGTGAAGCAACTATGTATTTTTCTTCTGCAATGGATAAAGAAACAATGTTTTGTATCTTTGACATCCAACTAATAGCTCCACCTGCGAGAGTAAATACATATCCTAAAGTTGACCTTCTCTTGTCCAAATCACCTACAAAATCAGAATCAAATATCCACAGACTCATTCACAACCACTGTTGTAGGTGATACAATAATCACTTGTGCCTCTCATATACCCAAGCACCCATTTCATTGTTGCCCAATGCTCTTTACATGGATTTTCCATATACCCGCTGACAACCTCAACTGCATGTGAAATGTTTGGCCTTGTACTAACCATCGCATACATTAGACTTCCTACTGCATTAGCATATGGTATTCGAGACATATATTCCTTTTCTTCTTTTGTACTAGGAAATAAACTTGAAGAAAGCTTAAAATGGGAAGCCAGAGGGATTGAAGCTAGTTTCACATTGTTCATACCAAACCTTAAAAGTATCTTCCCAACATACTTCTATTGTGACAACCAAAGCTTACCATTCCTCCTATCTTTGAATATCTCTAGGCCCAAAATATTCCTTGTTGCTCCTAGATCTTTCATATTGAACATCCTGGCCATCTAATCCTTTAACCTCTTCATCTCAGTTATGATTTTTCTTCCTAAAAGAATATCATCAACATACAATACTAAGATAATGAATATGTCATTATTCAATTTCTTAAAGTAGACAAAATGATCAAACTCACTCATATAATTCTGGCTCACCATGAAAGAGTCAAATTTCTTGTACCATTGTCTGGGCGACTGCCTCAGAACATACAATGATTTCTTGAGCCTGCAAACAAATTTCTTGTTGTGATTCTAAACGAACCCTTCAAGTTGTTTCATGTAAATTTCCTCATCCAAATATCCATTTAAGAAAGTAGCCTTAACATCTAGCTGCTCCAACTCCAAATCAAGTAATGCAACTAATGCTAACATAGTTCGAATTAAAACAGACTTAACAAGTGGTGAGAAAATCTCATGAAAGTAAATACCTTCTTTCTGAGAATACCCTTTTGCAACCAGCCTTGCTTTGTACCTTTCCACCTTATCATCAACACCCTTCTTCATCTTGTAGACCCACTTGCAACCTACATTTTTTTCTTTTTCTTGGAAGTTCTACCAGATCCCATGTGGCATTCCTCTCTAAAGCCTTCATTTCATCCTTCATTGCTTCTTTCCATTTATCACTGTTAGAACCCTTCACATCTTCCTAATAGCATGAAGATTCATCACCATTAGTACTTAAAGAAACTGATGAAACAAAATCATCATACCTTCTTGCAGGATTTCTGACTCACGTAGACCTCCTTAGGGAAGTTTGTGGCTCATTCATAATCTGTTGACTATCATAATCAACCATGTATTCCTCTGTTGCAGGAGACTCTTCATGAACATCTTCTGAAACTTGTTCATGTTAACCTTCATTGGTTTCAAACTGAATTTGTTGATACTTTGGTGCTTCTTCCTGTTTCATTTGAACATCTACATTTGATTTGATGAGAGATGATTCATCAAATATTACATCTGTGTTAATGGTGATATTGTGGGCAGTAGGATCCCACAACCTGTACCCCTTAATACCATCACCATATCCAACAAAGTTAAAACTTTTTTATTTTGGATCTAATTTTGAGCACTGATGTTTCAAAATTAGAGCGTAGGCATCACAACCAAAAACTTTAAGATTAGAATAATTACAAGGGTGACCTGTCCATACATCTTCAATAATTTTCCATTCTATTGTTGTTGATGTTGATCGATTCACCAGATAACAAGTTGTAGATACAGCTTCTGCCGACAGTTCCTGATGCAATTTGGCATTACTCAACATACTCCTTGTTCTCTCCAGAAGAGTCGTGTTCATGCATTCAACAAATCCATTTTGTTGAGGAGTATAGGAATTGGTTTTATGCCTATCGATCCCAAATTCCTTGCAATAATTCTCAAACTCCATTGACATAAATTCACCACCGTTATGAGTTCTTAAACATTTAATGGATCTACCAGTTCTCTTTTCCACTAAATCTCTAAACTGCTTGAAAATTGTAAATACATCAGCCTTACTCTTTTATCATATAGATCCACACCCTCCTAGAGGAATCATCTATAAAAGTTACAAAATATGATGAACCTCCATATGAAATAATAGGGGATGGTCCCCAAACATCAGAATGGATATAGTCAATAATTTCGTTACTGTTATGTCTTACAGTTTTAAATTTCTGCCTATTCTATTTTTCATAAATACAATGCTTCCAGAAATCTAACTTTAAAGACTTTAGACTAGGAAGTAACTTGCGATCAGATAATACCTTTAATCCTTGTTCGCTTATATGGCCCAACCGTTGATGCCACACTCGAACATAATCACTTTCATTCTCAGATATCATTGTCGCATGATCTGATTTAGTCCTCCTTTCTAACAGAAACAGGTTACCAACCTTATTTTCTTTCATAACTAGTAGAATTCCTTTGTAGACCTTCATAACTCCACCTTGAACAATACTCTTCTAACCTCCTATGTCTAAGATTCCCAAAGATATTAGGTTCTTACTAAGCTCAGGTACATGTCTTACATTAGTTAATATTTTAATGGTTCCATCAAACATCTTAATCCGAATGCTACCAATTCCCACAACTTTACACGAGATATCATTTCCCATGTAAATTATTCCATCATTTATATACTGATAAGTAATAAACTAGTGTCTATGAAGACACATGTGGTTTGAAGCACCAGAATCTAATAACCACTGTTGATCATAACGTGAACCAATACTAATTGATAAAACTTCATCAGTCATACCTGAACCTGTTGTTGAACCTGTTTAAGTTGCATTTGCTTTCTTTGTTTCTTTTGGGGGGTCTTCTTTGGAGGCTTGTTGTCACTTCCAAAATTTCTTCTGCAGGTGTCCAGTTTTGCCACAAAACCATCACTTAATCTTTCTCTTTTTGCCCTTCGACTTTGACCAAGAGAAATCCCTCTTACCGTGTCCTCTTTCATTAGGTCTTCCTTTGAACACCATCGCCTAAGATGTAGACATTTCTGAATTGGATTTCTTCCTTTTTTCCTCAGACAATGAAGCTCCAACAATATCTTCAAACTCAATACTTTTTGTTGAACTAAAACTAATAGAGGTAACAAAATTGTCCCATGACACGAGCAAATAACACAATAATGTAATTGCCTTATCTTCAAATTTGAATTTCACTCCCATGCTAGTCAACTGAACTAAGAGAGTATTAAAAGTATTCAAATGATCACCTATCCTTGTACCTTCCTTCACATGCAAACTGTACAATTTCCTTTCCAGGAAGATCTTGTTTGTCAAGGATTTCGTCATGTACAGACTTTTCAGCTTTGACCACAAATTAACTGTTGTCTTCTCTGTAACAATGTTGAACAGTACATCGTTGGCCAAACATAGGCGTATGACACTCAGTGCTCTGGCATCCATCTCATCCCAGTCATCATCTATTATGGTCGCGGGTTTCTTTGTCTTTCCCAAAAACGCCTTCACCACGCCTTATTGCACAAGTGAATCATGCATCTTAACCTTCCATATCTCGAAATTGTTCTTACCATTGAATTTCTCAATTTCAAACTTAGGACTCTGCGTCTTTGCCATTAGAAAAAACATAAAGAACAAACACCACTTATTTTAATAACCAAGGCTTTATATGAAAAATAACCTTATGTTTAAGGATTAAAATCAAAACTTAATACTAAATTTTTTTTTTTCTAAAATATTAAAAAAATATATTTATTCCTTAATAAATATTTAATACCTTTTACCAAATCCAATGAAATTCAATATTTACTTTAATCCCACCACCCTTTTCATATTATATTTAAATCCAAATATAATAAATCTTTACCATCCTCCATGTGACTTGACTTGCTCACGATTTCTTAAAAAATAAAAAGTACCCCGCACTCTATTGCCTTCTCCTCAAACCCACTCTGATACCACTTGTTGCAATTTGTAAATGCGGAAATAGAAATATCACAGAAGACAATCAATAAGAATATAGACAAGAAACATTGGTTCACCCAAATGCGGAAACAGAAATATCACAGAAGACAATCAATAAGAATATAGACAAGAAACATTGATTCACCCAAACGTTGGGCTATGTCCACCAAGCATAGGTATAGGTTGTCTTATTATTCAGATCAAGGAGATTACAACACACTCACACTCATCTCACACTTCTCATGTCCACCTCTACGTGCTTACATAACTTTATATTCATTACACATGAAAACTGATTATTAAATGTAATCTCATCCATATTCTAACATGATCATATCGGTTACAACCAATGCTGGATTATAGGATCTAAAATCCTATTCAAGAACAAATTGGTTATCACCAATTTCAACCAATACTGGATTATAAGATCTGAAATCCTATTCATGAAAAAATGGTTGTCACCAGTTTCCAACACATAGGAGCGCTGACGCTCTTGCTGCACCCTGAGCATCGACTACCATTTCTTGGGATACCTGCCAAATTCTGGTGTCCATAGTTGAGAGTAAATCGCTGAGATATTCGGTTCCTTGTATCATAACAATTGTGGGTTATTCTTTGAGTATTTCTTTCTTGAGTTGAGTCTGATTGCTTTTTCCATGGAGGCCCCATGAATATTCTAGGAGACTATTTGCAGTGAATGGGAATGGGTTTGGGGAAATCTATCTGCTATCAATGCTATTCGGCCAGAGTTAAAAAGTAGCTCCCCAAGCTCCTCGACGAGTTGTTTATTACTTCCGCGGCCTCTCCTCTTTTGTCATTTTGAAAGTATGGAGTTACCATTTGAGGAATGGGTTTCAAAGCCTAAGGAGGAGGCAGGGGAATGCTTAACTTTAGAGGATGGAATTGTTGCTCCTTTTTGCACATGAAGGTATCCTTCAAATGCTAAACCTGTTGTTCTGGGATGGAGTTTGGATCATGACGCTCATATGCTACAACAATGGAATAAAGATCTGATTCACCATGGCCCATCTGGTTGCCATCCTCTATATTGATTGGTATTGGATTTTGTTCCTGCTTTTCCACTTCTCGATCCACTAGCTCTGGGGAGTTCAAGTCCACGGTCTCTCGGCACTAAACATTTTCATCTGGAATGTTGGATGGGCCATGGTCATTTGTGGGATCTTTTCTGTGTCGAGTATCCTTTTGATGAATGTTGCAGGGGTCCTCGTTATGCAATCAAACTTCACAGCTATTGCTCATATTGATATTTCTATTGTGTCTAGGAGGAGGAGGTTGTCTATTAGGCCGTCTTTTTACTGAGACCTACTGAAAACCATCAGCATCTTTTGTTGGTGGGCGTTGCACAGATGGTGTCGGTACATTCAAAGGGAAAGATCAGAAGAGGTGGCCGTTTTCGTGGCATTTTTTTGCAGCAAAACGGGATGTTTTTAATCGATGGTTTTCACCCATTTGGTATCATTAATAATTGAGAGATATCGAGTCTGGTTGGGCCTTTGAAAGGTTCATGTAGATGGTTGGGCCTTTGAAAGGTTCACGTAGATGCAAATGCAGGCGTAGGAGCTGTAGGAGACCTATTTAGGGACTTCAGAGATTTGCTCAAAAGAGCCTTGCATATTGCCTATATCTTCCAAGATTTCAGTTAGCTGCAGTGAAGTCCTCCTTTTCAGGGTCTAAAGTACAAGTACAGTCCAGCTGAAATGGAGAGAGAGGGGCTGTTTTTGAAAATCTTGTCCCGATCCTCCAAACTGAAGAAAATAGCGATGAAGAATCCTTTGGAACCAAATTTGAGGTCGATTTGGACTTTGGCTTCAACTCTAGGTTATTTAGAAGTTTGACTATAGTATTTTTTCTCTAATAAGATGTCCTCATATTATATGAAATATAATAATATTTATTATGAACCAGTACCTAAATTTTAAGCTCAAAATTAAAGGCTATATTAGTTTTGATCACAGCCTCGTCTCGTCTCAAAAGGGAAGGTAAACCATCGACTTTGTGAAATTTACATTCGGTTAGTTTGATAAATTCCTTTCATGAATTCTTGCCATCATTCCAATAGGAAACTAAAAGTATATGAAAATACTTAAACCTAAAGGGAGAGCCTCAGAGTATCTCAGATAGGATTTTGGAGTTCATAATGTCCGTTCATGGGAGCTCCATAATATTCTGACAAGCCATCAAACTTGAATGGATATCCGCAGCAATTCGAAATGAAAATTTAAAGATGTAAGGTGGAAATCCTTACATTTATCAATTGAAAAAGATTAAACAAAGTCTATTATATTTCTTGATCGCCATATCCGTCACAGATTAAATGAATATTTCCCTAGTTGTGTGCACAAAATCGGTAATACCAGGTCAATTGCGATGGAAATTTATACAATATACATATTTTCTTATGTTTTCTTATAGAAAGAAATAGTTTCCAACTCAGTTAAAATCTTCAATAGGACAGTCAAATATTAAACCCTTGAACTATATCGCCCGTTGATTAGTATTATACCGGAGAAAGAGACGGACGCATAACTTACAGTTCCGCATATATCTGAATGTCGGATGATCAGCTGTGTATGCGATGGCACTGGCAGAGGATCTCGTTTCGAATTTCTCGCACGTAGAAGTTGTGGTGAAAATTGCAAGCTGCACACTTCATGGCTGCAGCGCTTCCCTCCTCTCCGCTGTCAATAAATTCTCCGCAGCCATCGACAGCGTAGCCCCCAATGCTAGTACTGTGATTCTTTCGGCACTCTGCAAACCACAGTCTTCCTGCACGCAATATCCCCTCGTCTCGCTGTTGTGAGAGCTGCTCCGTCTGTTCCCTGCACTAGTTCAAACGGCCCCATTTCCTCTGCAGACGTTATTGGCTCTGCTTGAATCTGATTGGCATCCAAAGCTGTACCTCCCTACTTTCCTTACCCATTTGCACGGATGAACCTCGGTATATAGCTTAGATTCGTACCAATACTAGTTTTTAGCTCCATAACATGAATATGAAATATCATAATGCATCACTAATATCAAAATTTGCTTGTGATAGGATCAGAACACCCTTCAGTAAGAGGGAGTTATTTCTTAACGACTCGTCTCAATGTTTTCGTTATTGAACTTCGAATCCTCAAATAGTTTCATCATTGGAGTTCTCCTGCCACAGTTGGCAAAGGACAAGAAGGGAAAAATAATGGCACGGTTCTGCGTTGGGTGGGTACTCTGAGACATGAGTCACGTTCTTAGTTTGTAAACCGATGTAACATGGAGACGTTGTGTTACTCAATAACCCGACCTATCTCGTGATATCCAGTAAATTCTGTCGGTTTGCCCACTGTTAATATGGATCCTTTTATTATTTACAGTGTATTAGTTTAAATAGACATAATGATTTGAAGGCCCTCTTTGATGAGAAAACGATGGCAAATAAATGTCGTTTCTGTAATGAAGGTCAAGGAAAAAGACAAATGGTGAAAAGTTTATCCGTTGTACATGACACAAAGGATATCTAAAAGAAATTTGGCAATTTGAATAGTGCGCTTATTCAATGTTTTTATATCTTTGGAATTTAAAATAAAAATCATTGAATAACAAATTTGCGAAATTTACATTCTAGACCAGAAGATGCAGGTAGACTTTTTTTTTTTCCCTTACGAAATATGTAGATGGTATTTCTTGTGACATGGTTACACGCAACTCTGCGCTCACATATATGTCATGTACACAAACCTACGTTGTGGGAATGATAAGAAAATGAAAATCAGGAATTTATGATGTATGTAGATGGTATTTCTAGTCACACGGTTACACGCAACCTTGTGCTGACATATATGTTATGTACGTTATTGTCACCCTTAGAAATGTTGGTGAAGTGTTGCCTTGAATAGTTATGTTCAGGCATTTGTTTTGTTAACACTGAGAATCACTAGATTGCAAGAGGATAAGCCAATTACCCATCAAAAGGTTTGTGAATGTAATTCAATGATGAAAGGTTAAATGGACAAAACTCAACATAAGAATGTTTTAATACAAAAAATTGGGCCAGCATGTATAAGCAAATGAGTTTTTGATTAACTTCAGATAGTGGTTTAAGGGTATAGGTGAATAGAAGGAAAACTTAGTGAGGAAGCTGGATAGCTCTGCTATAAGCATCAGGCATCCAAACAACCACAAGAAGAAAAACTCAGTCACAAGAACTTCTTGAACTTAAGGTTTAAAACACTAAAAAACATTCATAGCAACATTATAATCAAACATCCATTATAACACAACCACAACATATCATATGGATCATCCAATCATGAGCATTTTAGAGTAACAAGAAACAAGATGATGAAATGAAACTGACTTCTATTAACGAAAATGTCTCAAGTCCCATAAATCACTAGAGAACTCTGCTCAATCAAAATATTACAAAAAATGGAGCTCTGTTCAACCATCTGACCCTCTCTTATCATTGATCTGATGTATTTATAATGAAAACAATAGACAATAGCTAGGACTGAGAGTTGGCCTTCCTATCCTGTGATTCTCTGCCTGATTTGTTCCTTCCGTCAGAAGGAAACTCAGGTCAGTCTAGGCTTGCAGGAAAGCTTCCCTCTGTGCTACTTCGGGTTGACAATTTTCTGTCTCCTCGGCTAGGCCCTCCATGCTTCCATTTAAGGTGGTAGTCGATTGTTCAACCACCAGTCCTTATTTCATTAACTGATTCGTGCTGACAGTTATATGTCTCCTCGTAACGCTCCTATAATGACTTGGCTTAGTGCCCAATTTATGTTGCCATGCATTGCTCTCAGCTTGGTCCTTATATAAGCACATGATTGCGGAAGTTGTAAAGGGAGGTTTGGATCCACACCACTTCGACCCCCACAATCCACCACCAGCTGCCACATACCTCTCTGGGTATACCATGGTTTCGATTGCGGGACTGCTCTAGGATTTTAGCATTCAAGCACTTTCTATACCCGCAATGAAGTGTGGTCGTTGATCTGATGCAAATCTATGATCTGGGAATGCCTTGCTATTTTACCACCCTTGTTAAAATTTATTTTCCTACCAACTCTAGAATCCTTTTAACCATGTTTAGAGATGGAGCCAATTTTGGCATTTGGGAGCTTTGAATTCTGAGCAAGGATATCTCCCGGAGGATGATCTACCGAATTTGACATGGTGGCCTGATGTCGTTGTGTTGTCATAGCTGCTGACATGTCACAAAAGAAGAGTGCTACATATCACTCAAGAATGAGCAGATGACATTCCTAAACGTGACTAAACTAAGTGCCACGTGTTAGCACCAGATGTATGCCACATATCTATGATGGATGGGCACCATGCGTTTGAGTTGATGAGTGCCAAGTGTCTTCGACACTTCGTCACTTCGGGCTTCGGGAGTTTCAGATTGTGAAGAATGAAAAAATATCGGAGTGGTACGGGCCTGGAGTGACATGGCAGCCTAACATCACTTTGGGACTTCGACTCTTCAATACTTTAGGATATAGAACACAAAAATCTCCCGAAGTAACTTTCTCATAGTTGATGTGGTAGTCTCTTATCACTTTGGTACTTCAAGCTTCAAGAGATTTTGAACGCGGGGCATGAATATCTCCCGAAGTGACCTTCTCCCGGTTGACATGGCAGTCTCTCATCAGTTCGGGACTTCGACACTTCGTGGCTTTTGTCTAGTCGTTAATCCTTATGCTACTTTGAAACTCCAAATGCACGAGAGTAACTAATCTGAGCTATCCATGGAATCTCTCTTGTTGAAAATCGAGCATGTCTTCTTTCTTGTATTTCAAGCCCGAAATAAATTACTCAAAATGTTGCATTTTGCTCATGGTTTTTCCTTGTGCAAACAAAGGACTTGACCATCCTGCAAAAACTACATATGACCACTTCATGCGAAAACATTGGCTCTAGAGGGGATGGGATGTTTCTTGTGAACAACCAAGAATATGCAGCTTTAGTGTCTTATCCTAGGACTATGGGGTCACTTATTCAACCGGAAATAAAAAGAAAAGGTGATATTTACAATGAATGGAAAGCCAATCATGGCTTAAGAAAAATATTGTTTCAGAATGTGCCCATTGAAAGGGCCACCAAAAACATCGAAATCCTCCAAGTTATGCAATTTATAAGTTTTATTTGAAAATACCTTAGAAATATTGAACGGACCAATCCAGAAGGCTTCAAATTTACCATGTTTGTCTTTTTCTTGCTTGGGTGCATCCCACTTGAGCACTAGATCCCCTAGTTGGAGATATTCTTTACTTACCTTCTTGTCAAAACTTGTTTGATCTTCTGTTGATGGTCATGTGCTTTTTGAAGTAGTTGCTCCGTAGTTTGTTGTACTTCTACCAGCTGTTGTATCCTCCTGACCATATTATTAGGTTCTCCTTGGTAGTCCTGGAGGAATTTTTCCACAGGCAAGGAAAGCCAAGTAGGAAATATGGCCTCAACCCCATATACAAGCTGAAAAGGGGAAACACCAAGTCACCTCTTTGTTGTAACTCTATCAACCCATAAGAAAATTTTTGGCTTTGAGTCCCATGCTTTCTTATTGTCTTCTAACAATTTCTTGATGATCTTCATGAGGCTCTTGTTAGAAGACTCTGCCAAATCATTTCCTTGGGGGTATTAAGGAGTAGAATGGACTAATGTAATCCCATACTGTTCACAGAACTTAATCAATGGTTCAACTTTGAAGGAGGAAGCATTTTCAGTAACAATCCTTCGTAGACAACCAAATCTTGATATGACATCCTCGAGAAAACTAATGATTACCTTGTGTGGGGCATTCCTCGTATGGATGGCTTCTATCCACTTGGTACAGTAATCAATGGCGGTCAAAATCCACCTATCCTAACCACTTGAAGCTGGATGGATTTCCCCAATGAAGTTAAGAACCCATTCTTGAAAAGGTCCAGAAACCACCAGAGGCTTCAAAGGCAAAGATTTGAGCTGTTGCTTTCCAGGAAACTTTTGTCATTTTACACAAGCTCTAATCTTTGCACAAACATTAGTAAAAGGGCTAGGCCATAAATACCCAACTCTGAGGATCTTATAGGTTGCAGTTCTCCAAAAATTATGCCCCCCACATAAGCTGTCATGAAACTCAGTCATGCCCTTTTGAGCTTCTTGTGGATATAAACATATCAAAATAACTCATAGAGGATATTTCCAATACAATATATGATCAATGGGACAATATCTGATTTCTTTAAGCTTTAAATCTCTCACCTTGTTCTTGTCCAAACCATCAGTAGGCTGCAACTTCTGCAAAAAATATATGATGTCTTTATACCAAGTGCATTATGCCAAATTTGGGCTCGCATGAGATATTTTATCAATAAACTTGGCTTGATGATTTTATGAGATTATGTTCATGAAATTAACCCCTAAATATTTGCAATTTGATTCAGCCATCAACATGTCTAAACCTTGTCCTTTCACTGGTTAATGGGTTACATTTCAAGGTCAAGTTCCAAAATTTTAGCAATGCATTTGCTCCTCTTCCCATCTATGTTAGGTTGGATAAGTATCTCTTTCATTGGAACTTAAGTGACATATGAAACAATCTCTGAATGTAGAACATATACTTTGAAAGCCTTGAGGGATTTGATCAAATCATAAATCTTCTTTTCCATGATATCATCTCTCATTTCTACATCTCTCAATGCTCTACTAAAATAGGAAATAGGTTTCTTTGACCCCTCTATATTTTTCTGCAACAAAACAACAACCAATGTGTCAAATGAGGAAAAGGAAAATAACATAAACTCTTTGGAATGGTCAGGGATGATGAGCACATCTGCTTCTTTTAAGGAATTTTTTGATCTGATGAAAAGACTCTTGATCCTCAGTATTCCATTCCACATCATTCCCTTTCCTAAGCATAGTTGTAATGTACTTCACTAATTCAACAAAGTTAGAGATGAACCTTCCTAGAAAATTGATTTTCTCGAAGAAAGACTAGACATCTTTCTTGGATCTAGTAAAATATAAGGTTTGGATGGCCTCTACCCCTCTTGGATCAATTCTTTCTCCTTTTGTTGATACAATGTGCCCCAATAAATTACCTTCCTTCATAAAAAACAAAGACTTCTTAGGATTGAGAGAGAGACCAAACTTTTTGCACTTCAACAAGACCTTTTTCAAATGATGATAATTCTCTTTATCATTTTTTGAGAACATTGTAATTTCATCTAGATAGATGACTACAAACTTGTCCTTCTCCCCAATGAAGGAAATGCCCATTGCTCGCTGAAAGGTCACTCCTGCATTCATCAATCCAAAGGACATTTCATCATACATGAATATTTTCTAAGGTTGACACCAGATTTGATTATCATCAAGTGAGGATAATTTAGAAGAATATATTAGAAATAAAACATTCAGGACAAGATATGGGCATTATTAATTCATGGTAGTTCCATTTTGATTATCAAATGCATGAACAATTTTTATGTGTTGAATGACTGGAGTGTTTAGGGAGTATCTGGAAAATTCTGTAATTGTGTTCCTAGATGATATACATGTATAATCTAAATCAGAAGAAGAACATGAGAAGTGTCTGAGAATGGTTTTGCAAGTTTTAAGAGAGCATAAGTTGTGTTCTAAGATAAGTAAGTGCATATTTTATCAAAACAAGATTCAGTACATGGAAAATATTATTTGAGAAGAAGGGATATAAGTGGATCATGAGAAAAGAGAGTCCATTAGAGGATGCCCAGAGTGAAAGAATGTCACAAAGGTCATACAAACCATTAGTCTTTCCAGTTATTAGCAAATATTCATAAAATGATTTTAAAATATTGTAAGCCAATTCACTTCTTTCCAAAAGAAGAGAGTGAAGTTGGAATGGACTTCTAAGTGTCAAGAAATATTTTAGTAGATGAAGTACATATTTACAAGTGCACCAATATTGAATATTTCATATATGGATGAATATTTTATTGTGTGCACTAATGCATGCCAGGAAGGGATTGGTGGATTCCTTCGTAACAAATATCATGTGGCATGCTATGAATGCAAAAAACTAAAGGAGCATCAGAAGCATTATGCTACCCACGATCTAGAGTTAGGAATAATATTTCATGCATTAAAAATGTGGAGACACTAACTCATGGGTAACAGATTTGATCTAAGGATAGACCACTATGGTATGAAACATCTTTTTGGACAACCAACACTAAATTCCATAAAAACTAGATGGTTGGATTTTATAAGTGAATCTGGCTTTGAAATTAAGCATGTAAAAGACAAGAAAAATAAAGTGGCGAATTCACTCAACAAGAGAGCTCATACTGTGCATGTTGCATCCATCAACATGTACAAGACAAATATGTAAGACACAATTGTTGCAGCAAACAATTCATATCAACATTATCTAAAAATAAAAAAAATATTACAACAAGGTGATTTTCAGTAGAAATTTAATTCTTATGAGATGAATGAACATGGGATTCTCATGAACAAAAGAAAAGTATGTGTGTCAAATTCCAATAAGATAAAAAAAGGAACCATTGAAGGAACTGCATAATGTGCCATATTTTAGACACCAGGGATACCAAAAGAAAATTACAGTTGTAAGGAGCCATTACTTTTGGCCAAGAATGAGGAAAGAAGTGGCTAATTACATAGTGATATATCTAGAATGCAAGAAAGTGAAGACTCAACATAGACATCTAGTGGGGTTTTACAACCATTTCCCATTACAAAATAAAAGTGGAATGTTGTCATAGTGGATTTTATTACAAAGCTACATGATGCATGAGTATCACTCCACCTCAGCAAATGCGCTAGCACATCAACAAGCTAGTGCATCAATGCACTTGGAGGAATGTGTTCAAAGGGAAGAGAGGCGCTATCCCTCTCATTTTGAACCCGAAATAAAAATTTTAAATGTGATTTAATGAAATTAATGTTTGGAGGATCAAGGAAAACCGATCAAATTCCTTTGAGTGGGCCATGTGTAATGTCACCTCTATTGGCTGATGGGTAGATGGGTTTAGGCTTGATTTAGAATGGATGTCCAATGAATCTAATTGAATGAAATTCAATGAGAATAGGTAGTTGGAGGGAAGGCTCGAGGAGCCCCTCTTTTGTAAAAAAATATCATTGTATCAAAATTCATAAGTCAAGGTAGTCGTAGAGATCACGTTATGGAGATAAAGAGAAGAGAGGAGAATTTTTGAGACTCTATTGTAGTCCAACCTTGTACACATTGTAATTAACATTGAGATATTAATATAAAACAATAGTTTTTCCTGCCCATGAGGTTTCTATGTGTTTTATATGAATTTTTTCTTCTGAATGTGGTTACTAGGATTTTCTATGAATTCCATGGATGTATGCATGTTTCATTTTCAGGAATTCGATAGATTTCCCTATTTATAGTTTTCTGAGTAGTTCTAGACTCTTAGGCTTGTGCAAGGAGTGCATAATAGATTAATTGAAAGATCTGTGAAAACATTGTAAGGAGTGCACTTGAACTTTATTTTGGGTTCAAGGAAGGGCATGCCAGATGGGTATCCCATAAGAATTCGTAAATCTCGAAAGGATTATTGTGAAAGGACTGCACCTGAGAGTTTATGAACACTCTGAGGGAGACTATGCAAGAGAAGACATACAAAAAGTTACTAGATACTCTAAAATATATGCAAGGAGTGCATTGAGAAAGTACAAGGATTTTAGTAGAGACAAAGAGTTTCAAGTCTCAAGGCTCTAGAGGAAAAGAGCATATACAATCAAGAGGTATCTGGAGAAATTGTTAAAAAAGAAAAGGGTTGAGACCCCTAGAAGTTTGAGAAATTATAATCTTAGGAGGGACATCATGAAGTTTTTTCAATCAGGTGCAAGGATTGCATAGAGGCCACACTTCGCTAAGTGTTGGTCAAGATGAAGGAGCAGTTCAGTTGTGCACATAAGACTCATGCAAGGTGTGCAGTAGGACAACGCTTGGAAATTTTTGAAAAAATCCAAGGAAGACAGAGCGCAAAGTATGCAGAGGAGGGGAACCTTTCGAATTCCATTTTTCAAAAAAGAGCAGGTGTGCGCCAAGGCCTAAGCCCCTTGAAGTGACAAATCTTTGTAGTTATAGCGTAGGTTGAGGAGTCAATCTTTCCAAAGAGAAGATCAAAGGCCAAGACTTATAATTTTTTTGAGAAAATCCTTCATTTGAAAGGAAAGCGCAGTAGCCACAAAGAGGAGCTATAGGAGTCATTGGATCAGTTGCAAGAATGTATCTAGATCGTTAGATTGAAATACAGATAGAAAGCAAAGAACACATGATAGAAAATAGATCTCGTTCTTTGGATCTAGGCGCAAGATACAAAAATTGTCATATCCAAGTAAGTTTCACAATATTTAACTCCCCCGAAGTCCTTTGGACTTCTCCTATTCAACATATTCCTGAGCTTAGGTGAAAAGGAGATGATGTTCCCGAAGTCACGGGTACTCGAAGTGGATACATAGAATCCATCAGTCGGGATGGTTTTCAGTGGGACCAAAAGTATGGATAAATCAAGGTGGACTGTCAAGGAGATTCACAGAGCGTCGAAGATCCAGAGTCCATCTCAGTCATCCATTTGAGAGGGATGCATGGTAGTAGATATGGAGATCTGGATTTATAGAAGTCTAAAGAGGTTAGGCTAAGTATGAGATAAGAACTCACGAAGAGCCGGGAGCCGGAGCTAATCTAGGCCGTCCATCACAAGGGACTCGTGTCACCAGATATCTCAGTCTAGAGTTCTATCACTTTGGAGGATTCATGAAGTGGAGATTTTGGGTAAAAATTTACCACAATTCCAAAGGTCAGAGCTCATCCCATACCATTGATTAACGTAGACATGTGGCATTACATCAAGAAGTCCAGAGACTTGAAGCTCTAGAGGAACTTGGACAATAATTTCTAAAGGGTGAAATTCTCAAAGCTTGATGTAGCAGAGTGCAAGAGTGTCGAAGCTCCCAATAGACACCTCGTGGTTAAGCCCTTGGTTCGAGCCCCTAGTCATATGACATTTTAGTCAAAAAAGGGGGGGCTAGTGACTGAATTTTGAAATTAAAACTGAAGGAGATTTTGGGCCATGGTTCCATCCTGAATCCATAGGGTGGACCCTCGCTAGTTTTTTTGAGGCACAAGGAAGGAAATAAAAGGATGTGTGTTTGATAATGGGGACTCAACAGGGCCTGAAGACTTGATTCATATCCTAAAGTCAATGATACTTATACCAAGAGGTCAAGTGGTCCTAAGAAGGTGGTGGGGGTCTACATCAGGTGGTATGCAATCCATAGATATATTTTGTCTAATACCATAAAGTGGTATCATAGCCATATAAATAAGTTTTCTAATACCATCAAGTGGTATGAGAGAGTATTTTTTTTGTAGACAACAAGCAAAGGAGAATGAAGCAGAGTGTTGATAGCTCTGTGGGATGATTTTTTTCTAGAGAGAAGCAGTCAACAAATATCAAGGTGGGATGAAGGATAAAATCCAGTTGCTTTATTGGAGAAAGAAGGAGAGAATGGCTTCTGAAGACCAGAGGCAAGGTCAAGGAGAAGACCGCCAGCATGTGAGAAAATCATAGATGGACAACGAGCTCAAGGATATTAGATCAAAGCTCGATAGGTTAATGTTGAAGATGTAGCAGGAAGTCCAAGGAGGTTGGAGGTATGAGTGGCCCATGAAAAAAAACAAGGTGGCCCATCAATCAGATAATTTCCAAGAGGCAACGCCAGGTGTTGAAGAGGTTTTTGAGGGAAATTGAAAACCTCAATGACATAGAGAAGGAGATGGTTTGAATTTGCGAAACTGAGACTGGAGAAGCCCTTGGTTATGAAGAGGGGGAATCAATTGAATATATCATAGACTTCTAGGATGGAAGAAATGAAAGTTCAGAATGCTAGGAGGGAAATGAGAAGAGATCAATAGGGGATATCACAAAATTCCAGTAGGGAAGGATAGAAATTTCAAGTTTCCAGGTGGGAAAAGAGGAGATGATATCGTCTGAGAATATCATGAACTCGAAGGAGAGTTAGGATCAACAAGGAGTTCTGACAGAGGAGGATCATAAATGCATTCTGATCATTGGAGGAATATAAATATTCATTCCAAGCAACCCAATATAGGAAAGTGCGAGCACTTCACACGAGGAGGAGATGGAGCAGGAATCCGAGGAAGAGGCCATGGGGCCAACTATTTATAAAATTAAAAATTTGTGTGTTGAAGATGAAACATAAGAGGAAGACCAGTTGAGATTGTCACGATGGAGAAGTAAGAGAATACATTAGAATATTCCCAATAAATGGATGAAGAATAACATTCAATGGAGGTGACTATAGAATTGGAACCTACAATAGAAGACAGAGCAACAAACAACATGGCTTTTTCTGATCTATGTGAACAATTGGAGGCCCTAGAAGAAATAGTAATGGTGCAGAGCCAACACATCCAACATGTTAAGTTGGAATTCGATGAAGGAGAGGAGTTGCAACTGAGCATACTACAAAGGAGGAGCTAGATCCTAGACCAGATGAATAGATTAATCGAAGAGATCAAAATGGTGATGTTGAAGTCAGTGCAAGAGGAAATTAGAGTAGAAAGAGGCTAACCAAAGGAGGAGATCCCATCATAGTATCATGAAAACAACAAAATAATGGTAGATGGACAGCTCCAAAATGATATTTGGGATCCTGGAGTATTTCAACAGTAGCAATGGGGGAGCCATGAGAAGGAGTTCATGATTTTTTCAGCATGGGAGTATGATGCAGGAGCATCGCTCCACATTAGGAAACATGTCAACACATCAACAAGACAACACATCACTGCACTTGGACGAATGAGTTCCAAGGGAAGTGAATCTCCGACCCTCTCATGTTGAACTTGAAATAGAATATTTAAATGTGATTTAATGAAATTAATGTTTGGAGACTCAAGTAAATATGATTAAATTCCTTGGAGTAGGCCATGTGTAATGTCTCCTTTAATGGCTAACAAGTAGATGGGGTTAGGCCAGATTTAGACTCGATGTCCAATAAATGTAGTTGAATGAAATTCAATGGGAGTAGGTAGCTGGAGGGAAGGCTCAATGAGCCCCTCTTTTGTAAAAAAAAATATCGTTGTATCCAAATTCATAAGTCAAGGTAGCCATAGATAGCACATTAGAGAGCTCAAGAGAACAGAGGAGAATTTATGAGAATCTATTGCAGTCCAAACTTGTACACATTATAATTAACATTCATATATTAATGGAATAGGGCATATACAACTAGGAGGTTTCTTGTGAAATTTTTAAGGAACAAAGGGCCGAGACCATTAGAAGTTTGAGAAATTATAAGTTGAGGAGGGACAACATGAAGTTCTATCAATCAATTGTAAGGAGTTCATAGAGGATGCACTTCACTAAGTGTTGGTTGATATGAAGGAGTATTGCAATTGTGCACAGAAGACATTTGCAAGGCGTGCACTGGGAAAACACTTGGAATGTGTTGAAAAAATCCAATGAGGACAGAGTGCAAAGTGTGCAGAGGAGGGGAACCTTTCGAGTTGAAGTTTTTAGAGAAGCGCAATTGTGTGCCAGATCCTAAGCCTCTTGAAGTGACAAAGCTCAAGAGGTATAATGTAGACCAAGGAGTCAGGTTTTCTCAAGAGAAGATGAAAGCCGAAGCCTTTGAAAAAGTTTGAGAAAATCCTTCATTCAGAAGGAAAGCATAGAAACCATAGAGAGGAGCTATAGGAGCCATTGGATTGGTTGCAAGAACAAATATGGACCATTAGATCAAAATCTAGATAGAAGGAGGAGTGTCCACAAGGGAAAATAGATATCTTCCATTGGATCTAGGCACAAGCTACAATGACCTTCAGATCTAGGTAAGTTGCATGAGGTTTAACCCCTGAAGTCCTTCAGACTTTTACTATTCAAAATATTCCCTAGATTGGGTGCAAAGGAGATGATTTTCCTGAAGTCGCAAGGACCTGAAGAGGATTTGGAGCATCCATCAATCAGGACGTGTGTCAGTGGGATTAAAAGTCCATATAAATCAAGGTACAATGTCGAGGGGACTCCTAAAGATCTAAAGGGTCGTATTCCGTCTCCACCATCCATTTGATAGGGATGTGTGGAAACATATCTAGATATCCATAGGTATATCACTCTAAAGGGGTTAGGTTAAGTATTATATGAGAAATCCCTAAGAGCCGAGAGTTGGAGCTAATCCAGACCATCCATCACAAGGTAAATGTGCCACCACATCTCTTAGTCTGAAGGTCTAGCACTTCAGAGAATTTGTGAAGTGGAGCATTTGGATAAGAGTTTGTTGGAGTTTTGAAGTCCAGAGCTCATCCGAGACTGTCGATTGACATAGACACGTGGCGTTAGATCAAGAACTCTAGAGACTTGAAGCTCTATAGGAACTTGGATAAGAATTTTTAAAGGGTGAAATTATCGAATCCTGAAGTAATGAAGTGTAAGAGTGTCAAAGCTCCTAATAGGTGCCTTGTGGTTAAGCCCTTGATTCGAGCCCCTATTTATATGATATTTTTTCCGAAACAATGGGCGGCTAGCAACTGAATTTTGAAATTAAAGGTGAAGGAGATTTTGGGCCATGGTTTCAACCTGAAACCAGAGGGTGGATCCTCGCTAGATTTATTCAAGCACGAGAAAATAAATAAAAGGACTTGTGTTTTATAATTTGGGCTCAATAGGTCCTGAAGAGTTAATTCATCTCCCAATGTGAATGATCCTTAGACCAAGAGGTCAAGGGGGCCCCAGGAGGTGGTGGGTGTTTGCATCACTACCAAGAAGAGTGAAGCAACATGATTCCATCATGGTGGTGGTGGATAAACTAAGGAAACACATTTTATTCCTCTGAATAATACACACAAGGTAGAAAATATTGCATAGATTTATATGAAGGAAGTTTTTAGGATACATGGAGTGTCTAAAGAAATAGTTTCTGATAGGGATCCAAATTTCACTTGCATTTTTTGGAAGTATTTGTTCAAGGGCTTTGGAACAAATTTAAATCTCACTACAATGTGTGATTCAGAGTCAGATGGTAAAATAGAGAGGAACAATAGTATAATTGAGGATATGCTCAGTATGTAGCTGATGGATCAATCATCAATGTGGGAATATTTTATTCATTTGGTGGAATTTTACTACAACAATGGGTATCGAGCCTCATTAAAAATGAGCCCATTTGAAGAATTGTAGGGATGAAAATGTAACACCAGTGAATTGGGATAATCTAGTAGAACGAGAAGCTGTTGGGCCAGATTTGTTAAAGGATATGGAAGAGAAGATGAAAAATATTAAGTAGAATTTAGAGGTTTCCAAGAATAGGAAGAAAATTTGTGCATACAAGAAAATATTTTTCAGATATTTTAAAGTGGGAGAACATATGTTTTTAAAAGTGAATGGGAAAATAATGTCACTAATATTAGGAAATTTCTAGAAGTTGGAAACGAGTTATTATGGAAATGATAGGGCCAGTTGCATACATGCTAGCATTACCTGCATAGATGAAAGTGAATAGTATATTTCATTTGTCATTACTAAATAAATATGTGCTTCACCCTAACCATGTAATTTATTGGAATTTGATCCAAGTGGAGCACGGAGGGGATTTCTGGGTGTAACCACTACACATCATGGACCAAAAATTGAAATTGCTCAGGAACGTGTCCATAGGGATAATAAGGGTTCAATGGACATGCTACGATCCCAAACATGATAAATGGGGGAATGAAGAAAATATGTGGGAAGATTACCTATAATGTTTTGTCAATTTTGAAGAAAACATAATGCAAGACTCCATTTTGAGAAACCAGAGTTTTGGAACCACATCTTAGAGTCATATCCAACTTCTTTGGGGACCCTGATAAAATAATGGCTCATTCCTTGGGTTAATAAATACAAAGAGATAATACATCCCTTGGGTTATACTTGATAAATGAATGGTGAATTGCTCAGGTCGGTAAGTTGAGTTGAAAAAGAGATTATGGTTGGAATTGTTGTTGGAGTTGTGAAATTGAAGAATTTATTTTCTAAGTATTGTGATGTAAATTTGTAATATGTATATTATAAGGGACTGTGCTGAGGATGATGCACAATTTTAGGGGAGGGGGAGTGTAAAATCCCCACTATAACCCCTAGTTTAATTAATTTTTGTGTAGATATAATGTGTGGTTATGGCCAAAGCAATGTAATATGTGAATTGTGTTTCAATGTTTTTCATAATAAAATATGATGTCAGTTGCTAAGGGGACATGGACATAGATGGAGGATTAATTAATTGAAAATAGGGTGAAGGGTATAATATAATGGCCAATAGGGTTCCAAGGGGGAATTACCATGAATATTAATTCAACCCATTTTCCTAAAATTTATATTTGTATATGAACCTTCTAATTTTGGATTGAGTGTTCACAAAACAAATTATTGAATACATGTAAGAGGGTCAATGTGATTAGTCACATCCCATAGTTATTGGGCACATGGAGGCTAAGCAAATTTGTCTTAGGGAAGTGTGTGAGTCAAGCAAGCAAGCCAAAGGGAGGACATTCATATGGGTTGTGAAAAAAATTTAGATGGTCAAGTTTTGTGCATGAAGAGAAAGGAGAGAGAAAGAAAGAGAGCCTCGAGTTGGTGCAACCATGGATAGAGTATTATTGATTATGCGAGATCATATCTCAAGTATTTTGTAGATGAATAACTAAGATATAGGTTGCTAGTCTTGAACACTGAAATCCTAGGCGACTTGCACTAAAATAACAAGTGTTTTCTAGTAGTGATTTCCCTTGAGTTCCTAGATGAGATATTTCTAGATACTTGTGTCATAGATACCCTAATAAATGAATGGGATGACCAGGGGAAATATATTAGTAAAGGTGTACATTCCTTGGGTTGGGTAGGTGAAGAGGAAGATAGCTATTAGAAAATTGAGATAGTTGTAGGAAGATACCAATGGGGTTTGAGTTTTATGAGCTATGAGTGGACTATGAGAGACCATCCTCTTTCATGGATTACTAGCCTCAACTCAAGGGTGACTGGCTATTGAAATTTGGAATTCATAGTCTATGGTTGGGTGGAACATCTGTCTCAAGTAGCTTATTGCACAACAAATTTAAAACGTAAGTGATTTATCTTGTTGTTTTATTATTATTATGCATGGACTTCGTGTATTTCATAATTATTTATATGATGTTGTGTTGACTTATTAAGGTACATTCATGTCTATTTAGCCTGCTGTAAATTCTTTAAATAAATGGTAATAGGTAGTAGTTATTTCTCGGTGTAATTTGTAGCTAAAAGGTACATGAATTTAATTAGTTGTTAAAAAATCTTTTCCTTTTTTTAGTATTACAGACCGTAATGTCCCTGGGTTGGTCTCGGGAACAATACAAAATCTATCTGGCTGCAAACTTTTTTTAGAGTGGAAAACTAAGGGAAAGCTTAAAGGTTTTCACTTCATGAGATTTGATCCCTCTCGAAGATTGGAAGATCCGGAGTTAACGATTAACTTCATTATGCAATAATTTATTTTCCTCGTTTGATTTCTCTTCTTTTGAATAAGGTATATGGGCATAAAATATTATACATTTAGATTATGCTAAGTGTTGGTTTTTCCCATGAGTTTTGGTTGAAAAAAATATTATTTTAAAATTTAAAACCATATATATATATATATATATATATAATTTAAATTTATATATATTGTTTTAATTTTTTTATAAAGTTTAATTAGAAAAATAATATATATTAATATTTTTTTTATTTAAAAAATGTGATTTTTAATAATATGTCATTTTCAAATAATATGAAAAAAATAAAAAATATATATAAAAATTAATACCATATTTATTTCCCTCATATAAGAAATAAAAAATTTGAGGAAAATATTTATTTTATTAAAAAATTAAAATTGCATAAAATATATTTGTCTTATATAATATCATCGTCTTTAGTTTTTATAAGGTTTTTCGATTAATTCATCAAATATTGAATAGAAATGTTAAGCTAAATATGTTATATTTCTTCCTTTATCTCTATTTTATTATTTTACAAAATATGGTAAATCAGTCATTAAAAAAAAGTCAATAAATGTATTATTTTTAAAAAGGTTTACAATTAGAATTTATTATATAAATTTTACACAAAATAACCCAATAAAAATATACATGGTATCATATTTTGATTCTAAATCAATTTTCACCATAATAATAATATAATTCCATGTTATTGCAATTCTATATATATAATTCTAAGTTTATTGCAAAATTATATATATATAATTTTTTAGGTTTATTGCAATTATATATAAGGGTGTGTTGGTTTTAATTCTCTGAGTTATTTCTTTAATATGATTGACCCACGTTTGGGTCTATTGGGTTCCCAACTAGACCTCTAAAACTATCGGCACTCCTGGTAAATTAGAAGGCAACACAACTGCATAGAGTACACTGCGCAGTCTCATTCGAGATAGTCTTAATGGTTGACTTCAATACTCAGGTGTTTGTAGTCTAGGATTGAGTGGAGATCTGTGAATTGTGTGCATTGATGGTTCTACTTAACATATTAAAGCAATATGTTGTCATTCCCAACTATGCATGTAATGTAATAAGCTCATTCATTCATCAGAGTAACATCTACCCATAAACAGTAAAAACAACACTAACATTCATCACATAACATAGGTTTTACCATGGTTCACCCCCCCCGGGTTACGTCCACAAAGATCTAGCTCTCAAGCTCTTTTATTATAGTAGTTCCAAAACTACAGTGTCATGCACTTTACAACTCATCCTCAATCGGGTCGAGATCTATTATGAGGTAGACTACATTACACGAGGCTCCTTAGCCTGTGATCTAACCCTCGATATCTACCCTTATCACTCTCTACAACTCAACATCTTACAAAATTGGGTCCTATTATAGAGTATTACAACATAGTTATAAAAACATGACTCCTCCCTTCCGTCATCTCTTTAGATTACCACTACTGCCTCTATCTCTCTATCTCTCTATTTATCTATATACATTTCTAGATCGTCATCCACTACAAATTTATTACAAAAAACCTAACCCTAACGTCGTTAGGTCTTCCATGCATGCATGCGTGCTTCTCTTCCTTCCAATTTTCGTTTTCCTCGTGCATGCCTTTCTTCCCAAAATATCCTTTCTTTCCATTTTGGTCTTCTTCCAACAACCCCCCAACACTCTCATCCCAAGCCACCTAGCTCTTGTTTGCTTCGTTGATCTCCCTTGTGACCGCTTAAAAATTCTCCATGATATTTTCTGCTTGTGTTTTGGCGTGTGCGTTCTTCTCCTTGAGTGCATCCAATATCTTTATTGCAATCTCGTCGTTGACCATCCTTGCACATTCTGCCTTGGTTTGTGTCATACATGTTTTGGCTTCTTCTTCCTATGCAATCAACTCTGTTGCTCGCTCCTGGAATGGTTACATTTGAGCCTGGCGCTCCTTTTTCTACATCTGTGTAGTTATGAACTCTTCCTATAGTTTCTTCATGTCTTGCGCCCCTTTGACATGCTCCATGATCGACATTGTCTTCTTCCTCTGATTGAGGTATTGGATAGTTGCACTTATCATTTCTTCTTCCCAATCCCACTGTTGGACTTGTTGATCCTCTTCCATATTTTTCCAAAGATGCGCTTCTTTCTCAAACAAGTCATCCGCTGCATGGAATTGTTGTTCTATCTTTTGTATTTTCTTTGTTGCTTCTTGTTTCCATCGCTCCTTCACTATTGGTGGAGTGGTAGGTGTGAGATGCTCTCAAATATTCTTGATCTTCTTTTGGTATTAATCGATTGTCTTCATAATCTAATAAATTTTATCTTTCATCGTAAGTTTGGCCTTCTGCGCATTCTTTGGGATCTTCTTGTAGGCTACAACAACTTTTTGTTTCAGTCCCTTCACACGTTCCTTCCATTATTTGGTATCGAGCTTGGCCTACTCGAATACAAATTCTAGCTCATCCTAGTTATCATTTACCCGTTGTAATTTTTTTGTATATGTCCGTACACGAGACTGTACTTCCTATGTAATGCTGACCTGAAGTTTATACAAGGCCTTGGTTGGTATTCACGATAATACCAACTATGGTTGTGCCAAGTCTTTCAGGGGATTCTTCCCCACGATTTCATCCATGCGCAACATGTTGGGTGTGACATGAAATGTTGAACTCAGTTTTGGTATCGTTTGGATTGTATCCTTCTCGATTTCTCTAGGTGCACCTTCTAACTATGATGTTGACAAGCCTATTTCTATGCTACTTTCGGCTACCTGTGCTTCCCTGATATTCTTGAGGAGTTGTTTCATGTATGACAACTCTTCTTCAATTATGTCCCTTTGGCATGCAGTATTCTAGAGGCATTTTATGTGCCCTCATCTTCTTGCGCACACCCCCGGTGTGGGTTGTTGGATGCTTATAATGGCCTGGCTCTTGTGGCGTCACATTTGATGTAGTTCCCTGTGCTACCTCGAACGATTTCTGTTGTACCTGTGGCACCTGTATGTTGTTATTATTCCTCATATGGACTCCTATCTTGGATGTCCCTCCTTTTGTTTGTTGTGGCTCTTTCTAACCTGTCCTTGGTTTCTTGGGAACTGTTACTTCTACGGGTTGTGTTTGTTCCTACCCTACCTCCTTAGCTTGTGTGTGTTCCTGTCTGACCTCCTCCTCCTCTCTCTCTACGAATATTTCCTGAGTGAGGATTGGAATCCTCCATTTGTCTTCCCAATCCTTAATGGCCATTTGTATGTCCCCCTCCGTTATGTAGTACAATAGTTGTAGTCGTTGATTTTTGGGGTCCTTTCGTGCCTGGATCCACATCACATGTCTAGTGGCTTTGAAGTTGTTTATGCCCTGATACCATGAAACAACTTAGAGTTTTATCCTCCAAGTGTTGGCGATGGTGTCTTACAGGTTGCAAAGATATACTTCAAATAAAGATTCATTCACTTTCCTATTCTTGGCATCCAAAGTGACTCCAAGTGATAAGTATCATAGTCCATGGTAGGGTTTGTGTCTTGTGGCCAACAATGAGTACCTCGAATCCTTCCATACCATAATGGATATCAAGAGAAGTAGCCATGAATAATGAAATAGTGTCCCTAGATCCTATGCATCCTTATAGTCGTCTAGGAAAAAATTCAATAACTAATAGGCCCTGCTGAGTGTGGTTCCCTTGGCACACTATGTTGCAGCTATGAAAATCCTAGACATGACTTCCTCCTTGTGACATTTCCTGAGAAAATTGCATACCATAATTTTTGTGTCCATTCTTGTGACGATGTCGCTAATGTGCTTGATAATGATTTTGTGCGACCCCCTTTCAGTGTTGTATTTCTATTTCATCTCCTCAGCCGTTGCTTTCTCCTTTATTTTTTCCTCAAGGAACTGTGCAAGATCCATGCTCCATGATGGCAACCCTATAATGTGTGCAATGTGCTCTACGTCTATTGAGACGATTTGTTCCGACCAAAGATATGTGGAATGTGTGATCGCCATCAACTACTTGATGCAATTGTTTGCATACTGGCCTCTTCCAAAGTGTGGTAGGTCCAACAAACCTAGAATCCCAGTTTTTTCCAATCTTGCTGCCCATTGGAGTGGTTGATGAATTAGTTCCCCAAAGGAATCTATACCCAGAGTCTGTAGGTAGACCTGCTTGGAAAACTTAGGGAACTTGTTAGGGTTTGTTACATTCTGGTCTAAGTACTTAAATTTCTCTAAATAACCTAAAAAGTTTGTTGATACACTTACCCATTCCAGTATGCGCGGAAAAACAATTGCTACGACAGGTTGTCTGTGCAGTTACATAGGTATCATTTTCTTGCCCTTTCGAAGTGGTGGCTAACTCGAGGTTCTAGCCTCCATTATTCCTTCTTCGAAACATTGTTCTGGTCGGTTAGTGACATCTCCCATTTCTCCCTCTTGTGTTTGTTATGAAACAATTCTCTATTATTCTTATGGAGCGACCATTTCTTCCTAGTTTGGGGCCATCCCATTGACTCTCGAGGCTTCTATAGGTTTTTTCGCTTGCCCTAGGTTTCCTGCATCTTCATTTTGCCGACCTTGCCCCTCTTCCAACATATCGGTGTCCATGCCTACATGTGATGTCTGTTGGGTTTCTTCCTCAATGGGTCTGCTAGGTATTTTGTCCATATTGATGACTTCTAGCAGCTGCGATGGTTGTTGCTCGCTTCCCTGTGATTATGATTGTCCTATGGTTCTACCTTGGAGTTGTCTAGCAGTCTGGTTCAGTTCTTCTTCTTTAGGTGGTGCCATGGTGGTGAAAAGTTGTCATTTTCCAAGATCACTAGCCTCTGTAACCTATGTGAACTTCACTATATGCTTCATATGCACTCTCGTTCTTTCTCTGGTTCCAATTTTGAAATAACTTTTCTGCTCCCGCGTCCCTGTTTTTTATCGATGTTGGGAGAAGCTTGTAGGGGAAGTTATTGTGATTATGGAAATGAACTGTCGGTTCCTTCGTAATTACCATTGATTTCCCTTGTTGTCTCCAGTTGGTGCGATTAATGCAACATCCCATCAGTCATTTCTGGCATTAAATTTTGATACACATCATCAATTGGCACGTCTTTTGTTGTCTCCACCTTTCCCGCTTGTTTTTCATTTTGAACTTGACCATTGGCCTTGTCCTTGTACAACTTCAGTCAGATCCCATTGATCATCTCTCTAATTTATGTGCCTCATAATTCCTTCAACTATACATCTCCCCCATCTGTGACAGTGTGTACTTGTATGGTCATAACCAATGCATTTTGAGTTTTCCCGGGTGTTGAATGGATTTACTTTCATACATCAACACTAAGTATCCTTCCTTGAAAGTTTTCCTCTTGATATGTTTTTCATTCCAATATTATTCCCTTGCTTTCTAAACTTGTTGGTGGAACCCTGCTAGGATCCTATCTTCTTCCATGCTTAACAATTGATTCAGCCCGTCCTGTACTATGCCTCGTTCTATCATGTTTGTAATTGCTACGACACACAGATTGGGTACCAAAAAATATAATGGAACCACTACTTCTTCTCCATATACTAGTATAAATGGTGTGCGTCCTATCAACTGTTTGCATGTGGTCCTGTAATCCCACAATATTGTGGGTATTTTTAGGTCCCAATCGTCTCGGTTGACATTACAAATCTTCGTTAGTGCATTTTCTAGCATTTTGTTAAAGGATTCTACGGTCCCATTCGGTTTTGGATGATATGGTGTAATATTTTGATGATGTATTTTGAACTCCTCAGTTATCACCTTAATAGTGTTGTTAATGAAGTGAGTTCCTTGGTCACTCATCAAAATCCTTGGGCAACCAAATCTAGTGATTACTTGCTCAAATAGAAAGTGTGTTGTTTTTATGTGTTGCAATCTTTAACTTGTGATACTTTCTCCCATCTTGTGAGGTATTTTGTTGTGGTGATAATGTACCTTGCTTATGTTCTCTTGGAGAGTGGGATAATTGGTCCCACAAAATAGATTTCCCATTTTTCAAACACCTGTAAAGTTACTTGTGGTTGCAGGGGCATCTCATCCCTTCTATTTGGTTTACCAACTCTCTGAAATACATCACATCTATGGTAGTATTCTTTCAAGTATATGTGAATGGTTGGCCACCATAGTCCTGTGTGCAATACCTTCTACACGATAGATTTTCCTATGTAATATCCTCCTTCTATTCCCTCATGACCTTCTTCTAAAATCCTTGGCCTTTCGTGTTCTAGCACATATCTTTGCAAGATTTTGTTTGTGCCCATTTTGTATAAATGTCCTGCAATCAACTCATAGTCTGCAACTCAGACTACCAGGTTTTTCTTCTGTGTGGTGTTATATTCCTATGGCGCAATACTTGTACTCAAGTACTAGATGATGTCTATGAAGTATTCATCGACGATCCAGACGAAAAGTAATTTTTTGTCTGGAAAGTTTTCCTCTAAGTTTGTGGGTTCATCTTCGTTCATGACCCTTGATAAGTGGTCAAGTCCTACATTCAACTTTCTTGGCTTGACTATTACTTCAAAATAGTATTCTTGAAACAATAGTAACCATCGACATATTCTCCCCCCCAACACTGGCTTGTTGACTAGGTACTTAAGGGATCAATGATCTGTGAACATATTAATTTTTTTTTCTCAATAAGTAATGTATGAACTTTTGCAATGCACAGAACATGGCTAGGCCTTCCCTCTCTACAGTGTTGCAGTTCTACTCTGATTCTGATAGTTTTCTTCTTGCAAATGCTATTGGATGATCCAAATCTCCTATTCCTGGTTGCACTAGAATAAATCCAAGTGTTATGTCCTATGCATCTACATGTATGTGGAATGTCTTCTCCTAGTCTGGGAATACTAGTATTGGTGCGGTGACCATATTTTCTTTCAGCGTATCCAAACTATGTTGAAAATCCTCATTCCATTGGAATTTTGTATCTTTTCTTAGCAGTTTCTCCATTGGCAAGATGATCTGAACATATCCTTTTATAAATTTTATGCAGTATCCTGTGTGTCCCAATGTCGCTCTTAGTTTCCAATTTTTTTTGGTGGTGGTAAGTTAATGATTACTGTGATTTTGGCAGGATCTACTAGTAAAACGTGCTTGCATACTATATGGACCAATAGTATCCCAAATAGTGTTACAAAAATTCACTTATTAATGTTTAATGATATATGGCACTCCTTGCATATTTCTAACATTAGCGGCAAGAACTCTACATGGTATTTTGACAGACTATAGACTGTCCAATCATCCAAGTATCCCTCTAGAAACTGGTGGATAAATTCCTTAAATGAAGCTATGACTACTCTGCAAAATATTGTTGGTGCAATATTTTGTCCAAACGACATGATCGTGTACTGGTAGGATCCCCATTCTGTAGAAAAAGTGGTCTTGTATCTATCTTCTGATGCCATCTTGATATGATGATATCTTGAAAATCTGTCGGTGAATGAATAAACTTCATGTCATCCTACATTCTCCAACACTTCATCCGTGAAGGGTGTGGGGAATGGGTCATGTAGGCATGCCTCATTAAACTTCCTCAAGTCAACCCATATTCTTATCCAACCTCTTTTTTTCTCCTGATTTACCATCGGGGTTATCCATTCTAATTCTTCCACGGGTTCTATGATTCCGTCTTCGAGAATCCTATCAATCTCAGCTTTAAAATTTTGCTTATATATCAGATTTAGTCTCTATGGTCACTTTCTCATCGATCTTGCCTCAACTCTAAGCGGTATCTTCATTTCACCTAGCTCTCTTCCTATGCCCTTCATTTCTATGAACGTTGTAGGGAAAAGGTCGCTGTACTCGCGCAATAAATTTTTTATGCCTTCTACTGTTTGCTCATCCCACTAGTCCCCAATGCTAGCCATTTTGGGATTCCCAGTTGTCCCAATTTTGAATTTATTCACCTTGATCGCCACAAGGATTACTTCTAATTCTAGAGGTGTACCTTTTTCGTCCTCAATCTAAATATTGTGCGGGTCATCTTCCTCTGGTACTTCTTCCTACACATGGTACCATGACAATAGTTCTTTTAGTGTCTGTCTGTTCCATTGTTGTTCCTCTGTTATGAGTTCAACTTCAGGCTCCTTAATGAATATCACCCATCTTGTTTGTTTAATTGTTTCATCTATGTTGGTTTTCTCATGCTCGAATGAGAAAGTGATTATAAAATTTTGTTGCAATACTGGCCAAGTCGTAGTTCCTCTATGTAGTTCCTGGTCTATATACCATTTTGTTGGTATGCCCTCTAATGTGTGTATGAAATGATGAGGCCATTCCTTTTGAGGTGTCATTTTCCACAATTCTCTACAGTGCTCCAAGTGTTCCATTGGTGCCCCCTTTCCATCGTATTTCTACTTTTGGTTTCTTTTTTGTTCTATGCCAAAGATTATGTTCAGTAATCTCTTCCATTGGTACCAATCCTTGATTGTTTCCTTGTGTGCGCCCCACCATCTTGCATGTCTCACCTTGAGTGCTATATGGAGTCCCAAGAGTCTCTAGTTTTCTAACACTTCATCTTCATACTGTGTCAAGAATGCTTCTATATCATTTACCCCATGGAAAATCGGTGGTTCGCTTATCTCTATACCTATCCATCTTACTATGCGGTCTATTCTTGCACATCTTGTTGTGGAAACTTCATGTAGCCTTTGTTGCTAGTTATCTAAACCTGTATCTGATTATGTCGCACATGCAATGATGCTCATCTATAGTTGGTTTTACGTAACCTTCATCTTGCGCAGTTTTCCTATACAACTAGTTGATTTCCTCCAAGCCTAAGAAAGTATGTTCTAAAAACCTTTCCCATTTTGATGGTTCTAATGGCACAATGACCTTGTATTCTCCTAACTCAAATGTCATTTTCTGTGTTTTTAAGTTGATTATGGCCTGGTTATGAAATGTCCAATCCAAGTTAAACAATGTTGGATATGGTGTTGTGTCGTCCACTATCTCAATTACTTTGAAGTCTTCTTTCCTTCACACTCCATCCAGGTCTATTGTTACTCCTTTCAGACTCCCAATTGGTAGAACGATATGTTGGTTTGATAGTTTAAGATGAACGGGTGAATATCCTAATGTGGACTCTCCCATACATTTCCATGTCTTATTGGGTAATACATTGGCTTCAGATCCTAGATCCAGTATGATATCTCCCATGTTAAAATCTTTGATGTTGGCATTTAGTCTGAACTCCCTACTCATTCTTCTCCTTGTATGTAGGTGATTGACTGTTTTTTGTTCTAGTTTTTTTTTTGTCTCTATGCTACATCTTTCTAACGTACTTTGTAATATCTTGAGAGAGGATGGATCATTTAATATTTTTACATGGGATTGAAACAATCCTTTGATGGTACTTACTTGTCCTAGGGGATTCATTTCTTTGGTATGATCCAATGATGAAGGAATTTCAAACTCTGGTCATCCATTGTTATGCTACTCAGTTGAAGTCGATGCGATGTCTTTCTTTATAAATTCTTGTCTTTCTTTCTTATATGTATCGTTCTTGTTCTGTGTGTCGAACTGGTTCTTTTTTTTGACATTCTTCTTCACCCATTGATGTTGTACTGGCTCTTGTTGGACTACGCCATTTCCTATTTTACCTCCTCTGTGCATAAATATTTTGATGTTTCTTTCCTCATCCCTCACTTTCACTGAAATCCATTGAATATTTAGGTTGTTTTGATTCCTCTTTTCCTGGATTTTCCCTAGTAACGTAGGACATTCTCCCATGTCATGATCAGATGCACGACAATACATACAAATTGTTGGTCGAAGTGGACATTATCTTGCATAGTTTACTAGTTGTTGATATTTGTGACATACCACTGGTCCTCTACCTCTTCCAAAGCCTCCTCTTACTCATCCTCCATCTTTGTAGCCAACTCAATCTCCTCCTGGAACGTTATGTTGAGGCACTTAATTCTACCCCACGATATTATACTGAGCTTGTATTGTGTGGTACTGTGATTGTATGGTATTATATGGTTGTTGCACAGTATTATAATGTGGCTACGTAGTGTTGTATGGGGCTGGTACTTGTTTAAATTGAGGTGTGGATTTCTCGGTCATCATTTCTACCTACACCCTATATGCATATGATGTCCTTTCTCTCATCAAGTCCACAGTTCTAAAATATTTGTCATCATGGCCCACTGACTTGCAAAAGTTACAATATTAACTCTTTGGGACTGTCTGTTATTTTTGCATCACTGGGAAGTGATATGGGTCATGACCTTGTTTCTTACAGATTTCACACCATAGTCCTCCTATTGGTAACATATTTGGCAGTCCTGTTGCCATATACTGCGTGAATGTTGGGCATTCATTTTTCTGGTGTCCTTTCCTCCTGCATGTGGTACACCAAACAACTTCTTGTTTGTCCCTACTTTTTTTTTGGTTTTGATGGATCATTAAGTTCTATAGATCCTCCTTCATATCTTTGATGGATGGTTCCATCTTCTGATATTGTCTTTCTTCCAGTTGCAGGCCTACCTGCAGAGGCTCTACCTGTGTCTGCAACTTCTGTTGTCGTAATGGATACTTCAAGTGTGGCAGTAGTGAATTGATGAACATGTGCCTGTGTTTCATATCTCTCATGATATACTTCAATTTTCCTTTTAGTCCCTTGAATATATGGTCAATTTCACATGCAGATTCTCCTATTTTCTGTCTAATTTTTATCATCTCGTTCATGTACTGATCCTCTGAAATTGGCTTCTAGAACTCATTTATCAGTAACGTCTGGATGTCCAAAGTTGTTTTGGTTCTCTCTAGTGGATTGTTTGTCTCTAAACTCATATACAAATATAGTGCACAATACCTTAATGTAACTTCTAGCTGTGAAAGTTGTGTTCCCTCATCTGTGATTTGTTTTTCTTCCTAGATATTTTCACATATAAACAAGTTCTTTTCCGAGTCCTTGATGCTTCTCCTTTGAATTCTTGTAACTTGATGGTGGGATAATGTTTGGGGATCCTGATTCTAAACTACTACGTCTGCACTATGTAGATAATTGACTAATTCTTCTTGAACTGGCTCCTCTAGTTGTTTTTCCTGGTGTAGATGTACTTCATGTTGTCTTCCTTCTCCCAAAATTTGGTTGTGTAAATGGTGTTGTTCTCTTTCATGTGTTATTCACACATGGATTTATGGGATCCACACTAACATTAATATGGATAGGATTGTTGCTTTCGGTTTCCGCTTTTGGAACCGTCGTCTTCCTCTCATATGTTGTGCACAATATTTCTTCAATCTTCTCCACAGCCCGAAGATATTATACCTCTTCTTCTTCACTTCCCAATCCTTCCCTCATGGCTATGACTCTCTTCTTGGTGCTCACTTTGTATTGGTAGGGTACTCCACGGTGCATCTTTCCATCTGTCACCATGATCCTCTTCATCTGGTCATCATCCATCATGATTGGGTCCAAGGGTTCCTCCTTTTTCTCTTTATCCACTTCTCCTTCCATTTCTCCTTTTTCTATTAGTGCTCCCCCCATCCCCCATGCACGTAGGGAATTTTAGCTATCTGACTCCATTGTCATTACACCTTTTGTTCTAGAGAAACATATTAATAGAAGTATACAGTGAGCGAATATAACTTCATTGAGGCCCATGTAGAAACTCTTTATTTGTTTCATTGTACAACTTCATGGTATCTATTGCAAATTCTGTTATAAATCCTCCTACAATATTGTCGAGCCAAAAATCTACTGCGTGGGTGAATTTGTTATTCACCTGTTGTAATTGCTCAATCTGAACTGGGGTCCACTCTAAATGTTGGATCCAGTTTTATGTGTGGTTATGCTTTAATCTCAATATCCACTCCTGCAATAAATGTGGACATCACAAAAAATAAGTTCATTAAGATCAATAAACACATACTTCTCAAGATATTTGTGTCGTGTTATTATAGGGTTTTTGTTATCCTTCTATGCAAATTATAGCTCCTTTGTCTTCAACCAGGTTTCGATCTCTACTTTTGTGGGATTTCATGGTCTCAACATGCCCTTATAGAGGTGCATTTGTCAAATATTCTTGTCGTGTGATTTGGTATTCTTTTGACCTTCCTTCCGTAGATATTTACATTCTTTTTAACCAATTCTCACTAGATCATATATACTCAATCCTTCTCTTTTTCAACCGGCAATAGAACCATTTGTTGGTTTTACTTATATGAATTCTACCTTTAATGTGATTGACCCAGGTTCAAGTCTACCGTGTTCCCAACCAGACCTCTAAAACTATCATCCCTCCTGGTAAACTAGAAGGAAGTGGGGTGCACAAAGTACACTATCCAGTCTCACCTGAGATAGTCTTAATGGGTGACTATAATACTTAGGTGTTTGTAGTCTAGGATTGAGTGGAGATCTGTGAATTGTGTGTACCGATGGTTTTAATTAGCATATTAAAGAAATATACAGTCATTCCCAACTATGCATGTAATGTAATTATATCATTCATTCATCAGATTAAAATCTACTCATAAAAAGTAAAAGAAACACAATCATTCATCGCATAACACAAGTTTTACTATGTTTCACCCCCACTGGGCTACGTCCACAAATATATGGCTCTCAATCTCTTCAATTATAGTAGTTCCAAAAATACAATGTCACGCACTTTACAACTCATCCTCAATAGAGTCAAGATCTATTATGAGGCATACTAGATCACACCACAATCTTCAACCTGTGATCTAACCCTTGAGATCTACCCTTCTGACTCTCTACAACTCAACAACTTACAAAATTGGGTCGTATCACAGAGTATTACAACTTAGCTATCAAAACATGACTCCTCCCTTCCACCATCTCTTCAGATTACCACTACTGCCTCTATCTCTCTATCGCTCTATATATCTATATACATTTATGGATCATCAACCATTACAAAGTTATTCTGCAAACCCTGAACATAATTATTTTGGCTAAACACATTTAACACAATTCATCGGATGGATAGACAGATATAAGCTTAGGGATAGGGATTTCAAAGCATTTCTATTACTAATTGTAACTGCATTCTTTTCTTGTTTTATTTCTTCCCTCTGTTCCATAAGCTTAATTGGAGGATCAATATCGATACATGGTGGTTTTCTAGAGCACTTAAACAATCTTTCGAATCATCTTTCTGGTTTTTGTTGAATAAGGTAATTGATATTTGTTCAAGTTTTTATTGGAATAACAATTTATATGTTGAAAGATAAATGTTGAGCATTTTTTCAAGGTGAATTCTTTGTTGAACATATATTTTACAGACAAATATAAAAGTCATGGGAAACACAAGTTTTTGAAAGAGAAAATATGATCGCACTCGAGATGATACTCACCAAATCGATCAAAGGAAAGAGCTTTATTAGAGTAAGAAACAAGAACGTGGAAATATTCAAGAAATAAATGATGATAATGTCAATAGAGATTTTCGACACGAAGAAGTTCAACCAGGTATTCATGCACATATGATGATCAAGCACATGACACACATTGGGACTGTATTAAGAAAGTACATAATTCAAAGTATAGAATTCAAATTTAAAATATTGTAAATTTAATATAATTGATTGTAATTAAAAATTGATGTTTTTCAAAAAGCATAAATAGATTTGTCTCATAATGTCGAAGAAGACGTTGAAACTGAAATTGAAGCAGAAGACGTTGAAACTGAAATTGAAGCAGAAGAAGAATCACCTATAGGTATGTAAATAAATTTAGATAATACAAGATGAACACTCAAATATATATAATTTAGTGAATTTATGTTCGTGTTATGTTTTTTAATATAAAATTTAAATTGAAATATGTAGGAGAATCTATCAACATTGATGATGAAATATTAGAAAATGTTGATACTGACAAATTTGGGAAGAAAAAAGCTAAGCATTATATAAGATATCGAACTGAGAATATGTATAATACCTTTTTCAAAGATGAATCAATAACAATACAAGATCAATTTTTACTTGGTCTAATGAATGAAAGAAAGTTAAAAGAATCTACATCATTATTGGGTATTCAAAAGTTGACAAAGGATACGAAGGTGAAACAGAATGTCTTTAACAGTATAACTAGTGTATTAAAATCTTTTGGAAAATATCGAAAAGAAGATGTCCGTATTACACATAGAGTGATACAAACAACAGTTGTTTCATCTAGAAATATAAAATATCGTTTGACATGACACATGGAAAAAATGATGGGAACATCAAGAAAAACATTACACAAACATAGAAAATTTCATTTCCAAATAGATGTAAACGATGAATTGGCTTGTTGGACAGTGATTTCTAGACAACCCTACAAAGATAGACTTACAGAAAATGTTAAATAATTGGCCCATAATTGTTGGTTGGAAGAATATCATGTTTCACCACATACAAGGTATGTGTTGCAATGAAGAATAGAATGAAATAAATATGAAGAACGTCCAAAACATATTTTTCCAATGACATAAATAGAGTTGTTTAGTAAGCTCAAAGAAGACCACAAAGAGATTAAAATTTCCATCAATACATTTGTGCAAAAAAAACCATGGTTTGTTAGACCCATCATTGTCTATGACACGTGTTTTTGTCTTTATTATGTGGGGTTTGAGTTGTATTATGACACTTTTTTGGATTTTGGTAAAACTTTATGGCCAAGTTGACCTCCTCCTTCCACATTTCGTGTTTTTATATCTGAAATTCTATGTGAAAGAGAAGATGACGATTTATTTTATAAAAACAAATGTGTTGGTGGAAAGAAATGTGATTGTTGTGGAAATCTAAGTTTGTTTCATTCAAACTATCATATTGATATGAATCATGAATCATTTTCTAATATAAGAGTCAATTGGAAGAGATATGAATATATGAGCATCACGGCTCCACATTCTTCAAATGTTATTTCCAAAAGGATTGATTTGAAGGTAGATAATATCAGTGTGATACAATTTTTGAAGAAGTTTGAGGAAGAAATCTATAAATACACCAAGCATTCACATAGATCTCGATGGAAAGATCTACAATTCAAACTATCCTATGAAGTGTTTCCACCAGGGACAATTTTGTCTCTAGCTGATTTTGTAGAGAATTACACATTCACTGCACAAAAATAAATACAGAGAGAATATTATCATTCTGATCAAGTCGTGATATTTATCCACGTTCTATATAGACATGCTCAACGGAGTCTTCCAAACATAGAAATCACCAATGACAATCAACATGTTATTAAAGAGTATCACTTTTATATAAGTGATGATCGAACACACGACACACATTATGTACAACATTGTTTTGATAAATTTTATGATTCATTGAAAGAACAGGAAATCAGATTCGATTGACATTGGATATGGTCCGATGGGTGTGTGGGTAATTTCAAATCTGCACGATCATTCTATTGGTTATGCCATCTTCATGAAAAATTAAACATTACACATTGTTGGAATTGTTTTGAGACTGGTCATGGAAATGGAGAGCATGACGGTGCAAGGGCATGTATAAAATGAGCACTTTGAAGGTATCAGTTGAACCCTCATGCCAATCGATTTGAATCCACTAAACAAGTTGTTGAATGGTGCAACATGGCGCTAATCCATGAATATAATCCATCAAGGGATTTGCGTAGGTGTGTCTATGTATAAATGTTACATGTATGTGCACATGATATATAAATTTGAACGTGTTCAAATTTATATTCAATCTTCAATCATTTTCCTGAGAGATTTCAAGTTAACAAGTTCTTGTCTTGTGCAGGTTTTTTTGGTATGTTGGAATCGAATATGTAAATAGATCAATCCCATATGATGCCAATACAATACCTGGGACAGAAAAATACATTCAGTTAAAAAAAAATGTTTTCAAAATGGGTTTGCATTTGATAGATGAAATGACTCTTGTTTTTGTTCTGTTTGCATAGAGGACACAGAATCCATAGATATTTGCGAGAACAAAAATGAAAGATATGTTAAAGCTTAGAGACATACTGAACTTAATGTAAAAGGGAAAATGCCACTTGAAAGCCCAGAGGAGATGGAATCAAATGAAACTATAGTGTCAATTAATGGCGATAGAGTTTCTAATCTTGTTAGAGAAGGTAAAATTTCTATGTTTAATTTTTTTCAAATAACTTGTAGATACATACTTGTGTAATATTCTAACATGAATTATTTGTTTTCCAATATATCCAATTATTTGCAGGAGATGTTTTTTCCATGGTTGCACCTATAGACAACACTCAAAACGTGAAATATTGTTTGATGTGATGCACGGAACAAAAGATGAGGCTATTAGAACATTTTGATAATAATGGTTTTATATATGACAAAAGATCCATTGTATTGAAAGGATAATTTTTTCAAGAAACCCATCAAACCGATACTCATGTTCACTTTCAATACTACCAATCAGATGTCACGATTTGTCAATATAGTCATCTGGTATGTGCAGTGGACATAAAGTTAATAGAAGTTCAATAAAAAAAAAAAGTTAGAAAATGAAAAATGTACAAAGTCGATCATGAACGAATAATTGAAGATGGAATACCATTACATTGTTTTTAAACAAACTTGGCACATGTGTACATTCCATAATTTTTAATTTTTCATTGAATGTACATTCCATATTTTGATAACTTGTTTGGACTATCTTCAAACATATTTCCAATTATGATATTTATAAAAAGGGTACTATGTATAAAAAACTCACTTGGGAACTACACCCTAATTAGTACCTAAAAGTATATTGTTAATACTTACAACCTAATTTGTATAGGATTTAGGGAACTACTAATTTGTATGGAAGTGAAAGAACCATTTAGTAACTTATACCCCTATCGATATGCAAAAGTATTTAATTGGGTAATTTCACCCTAATTAGTATAGAAGTAAAATACATTCTTGGGGCACACCTTAATTTACATATATAGGAGTGAGACAACAACTTAATGAATTTGCATCTTAGTTAGTGCTAAAATTATGTACTTGGGATTTAAACAAGAATTAATATAATAACAAGGGAACCACTTGTGGTGCACCCTATCTGAATAAGAGTAAGAGAAGTACTTACAAATTATGACACCCCCATTAATACCCAAAACTATGTTCTTAGGGAATTCCACTCTAATTAGGATATGAATGAGGGAATCACTTGGAAATTTATGCCCAAGTATGTTATAACCTAAATTTGTATAAGAGTGAAAGAACCAAGAATCAATTGGGGTGCACACTAACTTTAATATAGGATAGAGGAGAACTTAATATTTTAGGGACATGCATTTTATATAATACAAGTTCTTTTTTCAAGTCAAGAATTGAGGTATCCTTAGGCGCAAGGGATGAAACTAATCCTAACTTAGGCATGCTCACTACTAGGCATATTTACGAGACATCTTTAAGTACATGATCCGACTAATAGACCCATCATCATATATCCTTCTAGGCATGCCCCCTTCTAACATTTGGATGAGACTAATCTTTTTTAAAGAAAGCATAGTATTAGGGCATCTTTATGATATCAAATTATCATTCCTGTAACATCCCGCTCTGGTGCACTGAGAACAGTTATAATTGAGGACACTTGCTCGCAAGTGATCTGGACCCTTTTTGATGTTAGACCTTTTTATATGATTATAATGTGATTGGCAGATGACTTGATGTGTTATTATTTTATGTAGACAGGTGCTATTGACTCAGTTTTATTGAGTGTGCAG
>ML777876.1:884603-911494 GCA_009831015.1 Picea engelmannii
TAGAAATTGTAACGATGTGGCCACCTTATTGTAATGCTAGTGTAAACTACTGTTATTGATAACTTATATGGTGGAGTGCACTGGATTTAAGTACCGCGAAGGTACTCTGAATAATACTTGAGGGTTGTTGTTCCTTTCAATAATGTTAACTTGGGCGTTCATTGTGGGAGTTCTCTTGTCATGCGCCTTCCTTTGCGGTGGCAGTCACTAGGGGTGCGCTTGTGTATTCTTGCGTGATCATCGCGGTTGCATCTGGTTAGTCGTTGGGTGGCGACGTAGAGTCTAGTGGGTCTGTTTCCTTTTTCACACACGCACACCCACCTTAAACAAAAAAAGGTTTTGCACCTGTTATCAGAGTTGTCGTCGTAACAAGTAGGGTCTTTACATTGTCCCTGATCTTGTAGTCCTTGGTGGTTGTATTGCGTAGTCGGTCTGTGTCGTGCGGGATATAGACTCCTCTTGCAGCTTAGTATGTATGTCTGTGTGTAACCCGATGAGGGAATCCGGTGCCGTATCAAGAGTCTCGGGCTATTTAAAGGCACAGTTCCACTCTTGCGACACACTCTGAGCCGTATCAGTAGTCTTGGGCTGTTTAAAGGCACAGTTCCACTACTGCGACTCCACTGTCGGATTCCTTCATTCTGTGACAGTACTGTACCTAACCCCTGGTGTCTGTCTCTGCCTACAGCCGTTAGTTGGCCGCCTCCTGTTCGGGGGCATTTGCTTCTTGTTGTCACTATGATAGGTTGGGTCAGCTTGATTGTGTTCGTCTTACTTGCGTCCTATGGGTTCGAGTGTTGACCTAGAGTCGAGGGGGTTGTTTCATCTACACACGTGCACACACTTCAACAAGAACAAAAAAAAATTTCACCAGTTGACTGAGTAGATGTCTTTAGCTAGGAGGGTTGTTACAATTCCATCTTGTGATTGGAAATGGATCACATGTTAAGACAAGTAAAATATATTATAATGAAGTTCATTCAATGGGGTTTACTTGCTTTAGAATGTTTGAACCCATTATCATATATTGTAAAAGGTTGATCTACAAACTCTCTATTTAAACAGAAGTTCATTCACATCTTACGCATGGTTGGATTTGTGAGATTCTAGCAAATTCTAGTGATGGATCACCAAGATACCCACTTCTAACTTCTAAATGGAACTAATCCTTTCTCAAATATGTGCATTAACATGACATCTTTATGATACCCAATTACACTGATAGAACCATTAATATACAAAGGATTCAATATCAAATTTAACCTCTACATCTAATTAAAAAATAATAAATTTTAAAGTATTTTTTTAACTGAATTGTTTTTTGATATAAACATTTAATGTTTCACAATTATTATATATTTAATTATTCACAATGTTAATTTATATTTAATTTAACAAAAAATTCAATATAGATGTAATGCTTTATTTTATATGATAATAATTTATTTTTAAGGTCATGATATTTGTGTAGGAGATTTTGTTGTTTATAGGATAAGAGATTCTCCCTTAACCATTTGATTGTTATTATTTTATATCATAATAATTTATTTTTAAGGTCATGATATTTGTGTAGGAGATTCTATTGTTTATAGGAGAAGAGATTCTCCCTTAACCATTTGATTGTTAAGGTGTATGGAGATATATAACCTTCTTCTTTAGTTTTTCAATAGTATTTTTTTTCTATTTTATTTTAATAATAATGCATTAGGTTCAAGGGTATATGAACCTTTAGGTGAATATCTCTTATAGATTTAACATTTATTTAATGACTACATGATAAAATTAAAGTAGAGTTGATCATCTCTTCCACTTTAATGATTATTATTTTGTCACATCATTTTGAGCATTTTATTTTATCGCTAACTTTGTCACTTTTGCCAATTTGTCACATCATTTTGAACATTTTAATACTAGTTAATTCTGCCACCTTTTGATAGTAGAATCATTTTTTGATAGTAGAATCATTTTTTGATATTATATAGTGAACATAAAATAAAACATTTAAATTAATACATAACAGAAAAGTATTTAAGAGTTTGATGCTTAATTTAAAATGCATTGTAAAAAAAGAATACACAAAACATTATTTCATTACTAGTTAACTTTTCCATTCCACCTTTTGAAAATATAATCATATTTTTGACAATACACAGTGAACATAAAATCAAACATTTAGATTAATACATAGCAGAAAAATATTTAAAACTTTGATGCTTAATTTAAAATGCATTGTAAAAAGGAGAATATACAAGACATTATTTGATAATGGAATCATGTATTTTTCATAGTTTCGAAAGTACATAGTAAACATAAAATGAAACATTTAAATTAACACATGGAAAAAAATTAGTTCATAAAAAAGCATTAGTTCATAACAAGTTAACTTTGCCACTTTTTTACCATCAATTATGAGAAATCATATATGAGACAAAGATTGCTATTTTGAATTCCAAAATTATAAAATAAATATATATTATAATGAAATTCTGAATAGTAACACTGTAAAATACATAAGTTCCACATCCATTTTAGGATGATAACAAAAACAAATACATTTAACTCCAAAATTCTAGACTCTAAGCAATCGCTTTAAGATAGATCACTTCATACATGAAATTCAAACCTGCAAAAAAACATATTTCAAAAATTAAAAAATTACAATTCAAACATGCGAAATAATACAAAATTAAAAATTTGTAATTAAAATAAAATGGACATACATACCAAAAGTGTTAATTGTCATCCTCCAACATACTCTTTCCCAAAAAATATATTGTAAACATATTTTCCACCAAATATACTTTAGACATCTATAAATATAAAAATAATAATAATAATAATAAAACACATATTAGCATATATACTGTAACTAAATATTAAATAAACAATAAGTAATAATAACATAACCAACCATAGTTAAACATATTTAAGATCTAGTTACTTTCCAATTAAGAGTACATGATTTAAACAATTTGTAAATCTTATCTAAAATCTTAAAAGAAATTAAAAAGAAAAATTATGTTCTTGGTAAAACAAAATTGAACTAGAGTTATATAATAATCTGAAAATAAATATAGAACTGTGTATGAAGAAAGTTCACAAATCTCCATATTAAGTCATTCTTCCAATGAAATACTTATCTCCTTTTGGATGAAGTCTCAAATCCTTGAGGTGAAATTCTCCTTGTGGATAAGCTACCAAATCATTGAGTTGAAATTCTCCTTGTGGATAAGGTTCCAAATCCTTCAAGTTAAATTCTCATCTCAAGTGATGTTATTGTGTTCTTCGTAAAACCGATTGTGATTTAGAGTTAGATAATAATATGAAAATAAATATAGAACTGTGTATGAAGATAATTCACAAATCTCCATGTATTAAGTCATTATTCCAAGGAAATACTTATCTCCTTGTGGATAAAGTCCAAAATCCTCCAGGAAATTCTCCTTGTGGATAAAGTCTCAAATCCTTAGATGTAATTCTCATCCCAAGTGTTGTTATTTGATCATATTTACATAGAAATAAAATACTAATCTCCTCAGCAGTTAAATACTTCTCTTCTTCTTCTGCAGTGGTCATATAATCAAATTTGACGTTGCGCTTTCAAACTAAAGGACTCATAAATCTCCATATTAAGCAATTCTTCTAAAAAACTACTTATTATCTAAAAAAGTTAACAAATCTCCATTTTAAAAACCATTCTTCCAAAAAATACTTATCTTATCTTTCTTTGGTGAAATAGATGTTCTCATATAATACTACACCATTCTTGGACAAGAAAGAAAGGAATGCAATCGAGGAAAATTCAGAAACTTTCTCTATTCTAATGTGAGATAGAATCTGTTCTCAAATATTCAAACATATTCAAGTTCAAAATTAGGTCTTTAGCACGATCTAACCTTAAATAAGTTTTAATGTAAACCATTTAAGACAACGACAAACTTATCTAGGAGTTCTATATTGTTCAAAATAATTGAGGAAATGATAAACTAGAAATTTGACAAAACAAAATTTGATAAAAGTCAATAACATATATTTATGATTCATCCTGAATGGACACATCCTTTCCTAATCTGGGTGCTTCCTCAATCCCAATATCCCTTCCGAGCACAATCTCAGGTGCTCTCTTCTCCACATTAGCCTATATAACACATTTCAAGTTTAAAAATTTAAAAATTTATATTCAAATGATTATATAACACATTACATTTAAATGATTTTAAGATATTAAATGATACTTGTGAACTCCCACCCTTTTCAAAATATCCCCATGAGAATTGAGACAAGTTAGCCCAAGTACCAGGAGATGGAATAAAGAGTTGTGAACAACACAACTAAGAACTAAATCTAGGATTCAATGTTCTCACAATTATACAAAATTATAAATGTTGTTGATCTCTTATTCAAAAGAGTGGAGATTGAACAACTATTAGAAAAAACATATCCAATTCAATCCATCCAAATTCAAACTTGTCGAATGAATTCTCCTACCGACTGGAGATTCATTTGACATATCTCCAAACTGCAATTAATGACAAGAAGAACTTGATTATTTCTATAGAGACAAGGATATATAAATATAGAACTCAAAGTAAACGATCATAAAATGCATAATTTTTTTTCTAAATAGATCACATACCAATATGCGATTCGGGTCATCATTCTAAATGACCTTCTTCCAACCATCCCAACAAATATTTGCATACTCCAAAACTTCTTCTGCTGACATTTCATCTAAGTCTGCATTTGTTTTATCAAAAAATGTGGCCTGGGAATTGGCTTCTTCTCTCTAACGCTTCATGCCAACATCAACACCATAAAACATAGCTTCCAAATTTTCCCTGATTATAATCCTGGCCTCTTTGCCAACTTCTAATGTAGCCTGGAACTTTGAAAGTGATGAAAATGCCCCTGTTGGGCGAGGTAATAAAGGTTTTGGAGGCCTCATCAATGTCGCACTTTGATATGCCCCTTTGCGATCATATGTACATCATTTACCAGTCTCGTAATATTTGGATGGTAGACTAGTATAATCCGGGTGCATGTGCAAGAAAAACTCTGCAAAAAAGTTTCTTGTAAAATACTGTGGAACCTCATCATTCGATGACAATTTTCCATATGCCACCAAAAATATGTTATACAGATGTTCGACAAAGTCAGTCTGTTTAAAATATTACACCTTCAACATTTTTTTCTTTGTGCCCTCTTTGAAATTGAACATGGAGATGGTGTCTTCTTTCAAAAATCTGTTTTTTACTGTCTCCTATTTATCAGGACCCATCACCTTTGACTTTCTCCACCTCATTAGATCGACAAAACTGCCAGTGGTTGGCCCCATCTTCTGATATGCATCCATAAAGTTTTACAGTGAATGAAAAACAATTTGCAAACTTTGTTTTCTCTTCTAAGGAAGTTCCAAGACCGCCAAATCATTTTCCAACCTCTTTTTAACACCTGATTATCACTCAAGCATCAATGCTTCAGTATTCCCTTCCCAGGGAAGTTCATCGCCAACATTTGAAGGATAGGTGGATGTTGGCGTGTAATCTTTTGTTTCTTCATAATGCGACCTCCTAAATCCACCTTCACCCTCTGCACTGACATTTGAATCTGCATAATATCCACTCTCATTGTCGCTCCTTGCTCTAAATTGATTGCCTACACAGACATTTGAAAGTAACTTCAAGATTTAGCCTCGCATTAATTTAAATACAACAAAATTCAACAAAAATAATCAAAATTTAAGAAACTTACTAGAAATATTCTCTTCTCCAGATCTATTCCCTACAGTCTCAGGTGTAGGAGTATTGATGCACAACATATATAAGAAGGATGCATCCATAACACTGGTTTGAGCAGGTTCTATAATTGATCTATTTACAGACTCATTTGAAAATTTCCTCTGACGAGATTGTTGGTGCTCACTTGGAGTCTCAGTTGAAAAAGGAGTTCATGTTCTTCCTTCTTGATAATGCCTAGAGTGTTTGCAAGGAATGTTTAGATAATCTCGTCTTGACATCACCCCTCAAGATCTATCCACAATGTAGAGTTTATAAATCAAAATCTAGATATGTACACAAGTTCAAGCAATTAAAAACACAGAGATACATCAAATTTTTAAATAATCAAGCCACAATGGTACTCACTCATTATAAGGCACAAAGACTGGTCATTCAACCATGAATAAATCAACTAAAAGATAAGTAAGGGGTCCATAGACAACATGACAGATTCATCCATGTACATAAAAGTAGGGCATTTGAATCTATAGGTCTTTAAACACCGAAGTGATGACGATCGATTTGGCTCCTGGTCAATTGCTCAGGCATGGAGTGATGACTAAAGGGATAAGTGACAGAAGATAAAACCACAAACTTTTTACAATAATCAATAAAACTCACACATAGAAGTCATTGAAATCAGAAGTTGGGTTCACAGAGGGATTGTCATTCCACTAAGAGGTTTATCATTCACAATCCACATCAAAGAAGAATATGCAAAGACTAAACATTCATCCGTGAATCAATCAACTAAAAGATAAGGGGTCCATAGACATCATGGCAGATTCTTATCCTTCACTGATCATCCATTCACATAAAAGAAGGGAATTTGAATCTATAGGTTTTTAAAAACCGAAGTGACAACTTTTGATTCGGCTCTTGGTCGACTACTCAGGCACGAATTGATGACTAAAGGGATAAGTGACAGAATATAAAACCACAAACTTTTCACAATAATAAAAAAAACCCACACATAGAAGTCACTAATATCAGAAGTTGGGTTCACAAAGGGACTGTCATTCCACTTAGAGGTTTATCATTCACAATCCTCATCAAAGAATAAGATGCAAAGAATAAACATTCATCCATGAATAAATCAACTAAAAGATAAGGGGGCCATAGATAGCATGGCAGATTCTTATCCTTCACTCATCATCCATGCACAGAAAAGAAGGGAATTTGAATATATAAGTATTTAAACACCAAAGTGTTGATGGTCGATTAGGCTCTTGGCTTACTTCTTAGGCACAAATTGATAACTAAAGGGACAAGTGACACAAGATAAAACCACAAACGTTTCACAATAATCAATAAAACCCACACATAGAAGTCATTGAAATCAGAAGTTGGGTTCTCAAAGGGACTATCATTCCACTCAAAGGTTTATCATTCACAATCCACATCAAAGAAGAATATGTAAAGAATAAACATTGATCCATGAATCAATTAACAAAAATATAAGGGGCCCATAGACAACATGGCAGATTCTTATCCTTCACTCATCATCCATGCATAGAAAAGTAGGGCATTTGAATCGATAGGTCTTTAAAAACTGAAGTGACGAATGCTGATTCGGCTCCTGGACAACTGCTCAGGCACGAAATGATGACTAAAGGGATAGGTGACAAGATAAAACCACAAAAATTTCACAATAATCAATAAAACCCACACTTAGAAGTCATTGAAATCAGAAGTTGGGTTTGCAAAGGGACTATCATTCCACTCAGAAATTTATAATTCACAATCCACATCAAAGATGAAGATGCAAATATTAAACATTCAACCAATAATCAATCAAGTAAAATATAAGGGGTCCATATACAGCATGGCAGATTCTTATCCTTCACTCATCATCCATGCACAGAAAACCAGGGCATTTGAATCTATAGGTCTTTAAACACCGAAGTGATGAATGTCGATTCGGCTCTTAGATGACTCCTCAGGCAAGGACTAATGACTAAAGAGATAAGAGACAGAAGATAAAACCACAATATTTTCATAATAATCAACAAAACCCACACAAAGAAGTCATTGAAATTAGAAAGTTGGGTTCGCTAAGGGAAATCAATTCAGAAAAACAACAAGCAAGTGGATTCATTAAAAGTTCCATATGGTTGGATCCACTAATAAAATGTATTAGAACATTTCTTTAATATTCCTTAAAATTTCCCTATGGTTGGATCCACAAAGACCACATAATGTAGTGCATTAGAATCCCCAAAACAAAGAGTTTAATCTTCATAACCTCACAGAAACTTGTTTTAATCACAATGAGGTGAAGGTTTTGCATGAACATGGATTATATGCCATTTCTTTACACTTCCCATTAGCATTGTTTAAATGGCAAAGTTTTTATAATAATTCCTTTATTGCCATGTTAAATGGGATGGGATTGACGGTTGTTTGTATTCGTAATATAAATCAAGATGAGGTGGAGAAAATGTAATTTTGCTATATTATATATTTGGATGACTTGAGATATTTAAGTACAAATTGTTGGATAGTTGTGGATATAGTTGAACTGAATACATAATTTTGAAATATTTTATGGTGACCTAAAGTTACATAAACGGACCTAATTTTACTATAAACTAAGGGATACATAAAGAGACCTAATTTTACTATTAACTAATGGATTTCAACTAAGAGATTTATACCTAATTGTTACATAAAGGAACCATATTTCTAATAATGGATTTCTTAACTATAAACTTCTTAACTCCCTTGCTTGATATAGTTTTGATTTTATATGTTGTTGATCATTAAACCTAACATCATATCCCTCCATGTCCAAAACCTATTTTTACCTTGAAAACAATTGTAAATCATATGAATTTTGGCTTTGGGAAAAAAATAAACCCCTTTTGAGACAGTCATCAATCTTGTTATATTATATATATGGATTTGAATATTTGGGTTGTAGCATTTCTATATAATCATGGAGAAATATGGAGAAAATTAAAAAGTGTTTATAATTTAGAATCTTATAATTAATATCATAAGTAACCTATCCTATCCTCATATAATTAGTTATTTCCCCCATTAAGAGAATGACTAAAACTAGGTACCTAATGTATAGGCACAAGAGACTACTAACATTAAAGAAAATTTGATACCTATTTCTTAATGGGGGTTGGCATAAATATTCCAATTCTTGGCTAAATCATTTGAGAATGGAGAAGGATATCACTCTACAGAACATTGATATACCATTAAAAATACTATTAAATAGAAATTCAATGAAATATCAATTTACTTATGAATAGTTTTTGTTAACTAGAAGGTAGGGATAAAATGTTATTTCTAACATGAAAACTCCCATATGATATGGGTTTTCATTAGAAAATGTTTCTACTATGAGTGGATATATCACTAGTGTTAGGTCACATGGCCCTCATAACATTATGATTCATTGTTTCCTCACATGGTTGCTACCATGTTTAAATTATGCCTAGATATCCAACACAAATCCAATAAGTTGTCAATTTGAAGTTATATTATATGAATATAAATATAATCACAAAGATAAGCATTGAATAACTTTGGTCAATATGTCTGAAGTAATAAATGTCTATAATAATTAGTTCCCATCTAAGACTCTTTTATTTCTATAAATTAGACTTTGTCATCCAAAATGAAGTATTCCTTATAACTATTCCTTTAGTCAAAGGGCCTCTATAATTGGAAAATACCACCAAAGTGGGAGACTGGTTCCTTTTTGAGCAGTTTACTACACAGGTAGGTCACTCATGTCTTACACGGATATGTGACCAAGACTCATGACAATATGTAGGACATGTGAAGCATAGGGGGAGATTTACTTACACATTATCATTAGGTCTCACTAGATGGTTTCAAGATGTATTTTGTCAACCTAGTCCAAATATAAATGATTCTTGGCAATGAATATTTCTTTCTCTTGTTATTAAATGAAGAACACAAAAAAATGCAAAACTTGGCGTGAATTACATAATCATGTTAATCATTGAGTTTTTTAATGAAATTTTTGTTTGACGTCATAACTAAGGAAGCATATATCATATCTTGTCCTGACTCACTAACCTAATGAATCTTGATAGCTTGACTAATGACCGTTACAGATTACCTAAAACAAAATCAATCTATGAATAGATTGATTCATTATAGAAATACCAACATTAACAAAGTAATATTGACTCACTAACCTAAGTAATCTTGATAGCTTGGCTAATGAACATTACATATTACCTAAAACAAAATCAATCTATGAATATATTGTGTTATTATAGAAATCCCAACATTGACAAAGTAATATAGATTTTCTATTCATGGAAATTATCTTGAATCTTAGTGTTGATTCTTTGTGTAAATGTTTTCTAGCAAACACTTTGAACCTAATCAATCTACGAATAGGTTGACTCATTATAGAAATACCAACATTAACAAAGTAATATAGATTTTCTATTCATGGAAAATATCTTGAATATTAGTGTTGATTCTTAGTGTAAATGTTTGCTAGCAAACAGTTTGCACCTAGTTTTTAAGGATTTTGTCACTTGTGATTACTTATTTTTAATAATATTTTTTTAAGACTCTTGTACACTACAAAATTGTGTTAAAAAATACTATGCACTCAAGAAATAACTATTCCATATATATAGATTCTTGTTCTTGAACTACAATCATACAATATGACACTAGATTATTTTTTATTAAGTACAATGCCATATTCGCTCTTTGCAATTCAATTCCATCTTACTCATGGTTTTTTATATTCAATAACATAATGAATTCTACCTTTTTGCAAGATTTCTTTCAATTCTTTTCCTTTTCATTTAAAGAGCGACAATGCCACAATACTAGTAAATTGCACCAACACACAAAATCTTGTAAATATCAACATCCTTAAAAAAAAAGTAAATATATTTGTATATACTACCAAAGATCTCAAATGATGAATAAATCCAAGGGATATAAGAAAGTGTCATAAAGTATTTACAAAACTAGTAAAAATAGAGCTTCAAATAGAACTTTATGCCTTACTAGTCAATGGAATGGATATGTTATTATGTGTTGAATCATGTAAGAAGTCAAATAGTGAATTAGGTCAGAGTGTGACTAAGTAGGAAGTTTTGTTCGGAAGTTTCACTAGGAGAGAACCATCCTAATATAGAAGTAATAGATTTACTAAACTATGCATAATTGATATGAATATCACATTGAGATAATTAATGGAAATAATGGATGCATGTTTCTAGAACATGTCAAAAAAAACCTTAAAGGTTATAAAGAATTTTTATTAGTCAATTCTTCGTGTAGTATGGTCTATTAGTAGTTGAATGGTTGATGACTAAGTTGATTTGGGTTCTTGGTAGAATAGCACTCAATGTTACGATGGAATAGATCAATCCTAATGGTTTCTTTGAGGGTGCATATATTAACCTCAATGAATTGACAAAATGTACAAGGGATTACAAGATCAAAAGAAACATGTGTATGGTGCATCAATAGTAACTATTTAACAAATTCATTGTCATTAGGAAGTGGGCATCAAATGAAATGTAGAAGCTGAATTGATTGTTCAAGTGGCATGTAAATAAGAGGAACAATTGTAACTATTTCTTAGAGATGGGCCATAAGAATATGAATTTCTAGATATTGAAAGAGGGAGGCAGAGGTTTTAAGATTACAATTGAGAAAGGATACAATTATAGGTCTCTACAATTGGAAAAGACCACCAAAGTGGGAGACTGGTTACTTTTTGAGTAGTTTACTACACAAGTAGGTCACTCATGGCTTACACAAATCCAATAAGTTGTTAATTTTAAGTTATATTATATGAATATAAATATCATCAATAAGATAAGCATTTGATAACTTTGATCAATATGTGGGAAGTAATAAATGAGTATAATAATTAGTTCCCATCTAAGACTCTTTTATTTCTATAAATTAGACTTTATCATCCAAAATGAAGTATTCATTATAACTATTCCTTTAGTCAAAGGGTCTCTACAATTGGAAAATACCACCATAGTGGAAGACATTGGAAAAGACCACCAAAGTGGGAGACTGGTTCCTTTTTGAGCAGTTTACTACACAAGTAGGTCACTCATGTCTTACAAAAATCCAATAAGTTGTAAATTTGAAGTTATATTATATGAATATAAATATCATCAATAAGATAATCATTTAATAACTTTGGTCAATATGTGTGAAGTAATAAATGAATACAATAATTAGTTCTCATTTAAGACTCTTTTATTTTTATGAATTAGACTTTATCATCCAAAATGAAGTATTCATTATAACTATTCCTTTAGTTAAAGGGTTTCTACAATTGGAAAAGACCAACAAAGTGGGAGACCGGTTCCTTTTTGAGCAATTTACTACACAAATAGGTCACTCATGTCTTACACAGAGATGTGACCAAGACTCATGACAATATGCAAGACATGTGAACCATAGACGGAGATTTACTTACCCATTATAATTAGGTCTCACTAGATGGTTTCAAGATGTGTTTTGTCAATCTATTCCAAATGTAAATGACTCTTGACAATGAATATTTCTTTCTCTTGTTATAAAATTAAGAACACAAAAAAATAAAAAACTTGGCATGAATTATATAATCATATTAATCATTGAGTTTTTGAATGAAATTTTTGTTTGAGGCCATAACTAAGGGAGAATATATCTTGGAATCAAATCTAATATAGGGCCATCCATTCCCAAAGTAGTGTGCTTGGATGAAATACATTCCATGTCATTTTCCTTGCATCAACAATCAAAGGAATTGTCTCCTTGAAAAAATTGGCATTCGTAAATGCAAGGCGTCTAAGGGATTGAGGTAATTCTTCGTTGTACACACAAAAAACATACCATATGCATTCATTTGTTGAGAAGTGGTGCAATGGTATTCATGGTGTTATAGATCAAGGTATCCAATGGATTTTATTTATATTATGAGAATTTGACCTAATCAGAACATCATTTCATGTGCAGAAGTCTTTCAATATCCTCAATATTGAATATAATTTATAATCTATTTTCATTATTAAAACCATACAACCTTGGTATTTAATATCATCAAAATATTTTGAATGTACATTTTATAATCTAGATTCACATTATTAAAAACCCACAACCAATGTTTTGTAGCATTAAGAGCAAAAAGATTGAAAACAACATAACTTATGAAAGCGTTTTAATCTAATTTAACGGTAAACAAGGCATTGTAAGATACTTTGTAAGCTAAACTTTTTAAGAAACTTATGATACTCTAATATTACATATGTAAACTTGTCCATGATATTCAAGTATTACAATATTTCCAATAAAATAAAAGAGAAAATTATTTTTATTTTATAAATTATCATTAATATAATATTAAAATTTATTACCCATGATATAATAAATTTTTATAGTTTACATGTTGAAAGTAAATATTGACAATTATTTGGAAATGTAATTGTAATCAGATTCACCAACGTGGGACTGTTGAAGAGTTGAGAAAATAAGAAAAAAATCTAAGTATTTTGAAAGAAAGTGTAGTTGAATGATACCTTTATGTAATGGAAAAGGACAAGTCTTCATAATGATAGGCATTTGTGAGGTTAAAAAATTATAAATGAGAAGTTGTCATAAATGTAACAATAATACCTTTAGTTATAACTATATTTATATTTGATGTTTTTATTTTATTATTAAGAAAGAAATAAAGTTATTTTGTATTTTTATTTTTTTTAGAAATTAAAAAAAATATTATTAAATTAAATATATTTAATGTTTATCTATTTTGAAATTCTATTTATAATGAGAATAATTTTTACATAAAATTATTATTTCAATTAAATATTAAATTCTGAAAATTTTTAATAACTTGTAATTAAAATAAAATAAAAATTAATACAAATATAATGAGAATAATTTTTACATAAAATTATTATTTCATAGTAAATATTAAATTCTGAAAAGTTTTAATAACTTGTAATTTAAAAAAAATAAAATTAATACAAATATAAATTTAGACACTTTTAGTATATCATAAATTTTTGTTATATAAAAAGCCAAAAAAAAAAGGATGGTGTCTCCTAGTACAACTCTACATTGACTTAATGAAAATGAAGAATTTGTAAAATATGGACTGCAATATTGCTTTGCCTTTAATGAAAATAAAAAAATTGTAAAATCTCGACTGCAATACTACTTTACTTTTGTTGAAAAATCAAACGATAGTGTGGTAAGTAATATTTGAAATTTAAGATACAAATTGTAAGCAAGGAGTCTGAGGGAAGACTTGTCCGCAGGGGGAAACCTGTGGCCAAGCTGTGGGGGCCAATAAATTAAGTTTTAATTATAAATTGAAAATTAAAATTAAAATTTAAGAATACATAATAAAAATTAAAATTAAAATTAAATAGTATAGGTTAGAGAAATACTTGGAGTTTGTCGCGCCCATGCTCAAAAATGCCAACATGACCTCTGCACTCATAGACGCTCAGAAACGCCCACCTACACGAACTGCACCATCACGACCTCTGTGCTCACAGACACTTAGAAATGCCAACAAACTCCAACAAAGTTAAAAAACGTTAAAAAATGATCTGTGGTTGATATATTAATCATCTTTCGATCGAAAGATAGTTCAATCGAACAATCTTTCAGCCAAAAGATAGTTCTGCCAAAAAATCTTTCGGTAGAAAGATTGTTCGGCCGAAAACATATTGTCGAATGGAAAATATCCATCTGACTAAATTTTTACATGCAAATCGAGGGTGTCGTTACTGCACAGTTTGATTTAATGTTTCACTTTACGGCCGAAAACTAGTTCAGCTGAAAACAATAACTTTCGGCCAAAAAATAATATTAGTTCGGCCGAAAAAATGTTTTTTGGAATTTTGGAGATCTGATTGTCACGAAAGTGTTACCCACCTCCATGATTTCACCCATCACATAATCTATGACACTAATACCTATCCCATCAATACAATTCATTTGGTTGGAGTTTGGACAATTCGTTACTCCATTGTAAATTATTAGGTCTTGAGAGTTGTATAGCTTGACCAACTCAATATAAAAAAAAATCGCAATTAGGTCTTCAAAGCTTCTTTTGTAGCTATTAGACAAAACAAGGTCTTGATCTATCCATAAAGGATTATGGTTGGAATCATTTCTTAAAATGATATTTTGGTTAGTTTGAGTCCTAACATTAAAGCCCCCTAGTAGGAGGATATTACCTTCAGTTTTCAAACTATAAATATCTTGTTCTAAATCATTATAGGGAAATTTTTTGTCTCAATTACTTTCCTTATAAAAAGTACGATTAATAGGTGCAAAATATAAAATATCTATATACATATTCTTAGAATTGGTGCCTAAAATAACTATCCAAAGGTACTGACTGAGAGCGTCGATCTTATGAAGTTGAATGTGAGAAGAAACGTTCTCTGTGATATAATAATCTATGCTTCCTATCCCTCTACGGTGGGACTTTTTGTCCAATGTCAACCACAAGAGAAATCCTTCTATGTTAGGGACCTTAGACTATTCATAATCCCAAGTTTCAACTAGACAAATAATATCAATATCACTCTGAACCCAACTTGGCATAGAAATTTTCAACCATAAAAATCCATGATAATTCCAAAAAAAGATCATGAATGTCCCAAATTCCTATTTATTATTATCATTCTAGTTGTAACAACCCTAGTTGAACAAATGTGAAGGATTATTAAGTAAAAATTAATTAGGGGATTAATCGTCTTAATATGGTATTAATTAAACATGATAGGTATAATAAAACTAATTAAATAATGATTGATTAACTGATGGTTGCAATTTAATTAATTAATTGATTAATTAAACTACCTATTTTATTTAAAAACATGAGTATTAAATTTAATAAATTAATAAGTTATTTAATTAAATTGAAAGGTCATGTACACTGTAACATCCCGCTCTGGCGCACTTACAAAACTTATTCTTTGAGGACACTTGGTCGCAAGTGATTTGGATTTTTACGATGATAAAACTTTTTCCTTCATTATGATGCGTTAAATTAGATGACAAAATGTTTTTACTACTTTGATGTAGACAGGTGTTGCTGACTCCATTTAATTGAGTGTGTCGGGTTTCGGACCTTGAGGATGCAGAGGCATCGACGGAACTTCCTTGGACTCCGGATTGAGTCAGGGAGTGGGTTATTTGGGTTGTTTCATTACGATGATACTGTTTGGTTTTGAGGATATGCTATTGATTTTATGATATGTTGTTGACATGATCTGACATGATGGTTGATGATGCAGGCTGATGATAGCTTGCTGACCAAGACTCACATATGGAGTAAAGGGGCCACACATGAGTTCCAGAGAGATTGAGGGAGAGGTGTGGACAGCAGCCCTGCCACAACCTACTAGCACTTCCGCCGTGGCTCGAACTATAGGTTAACGATTACCTAGTTTGAGAGGATCCACGACGCCGTGAGGGAAGACTGCAACAGCCGCTCACGATGATTCTAAGGGGCGTGCAATAAGGCGGGGGCATTATTCCTTAGAGCCCTTAGTCTCCCACAAGTTCACCTGGCAGAGTGTTGACTCCAGGGGTTATAGATGTCTACCAATCCATCAAGTCAGCGAGTGGCACCCTTGGAGCACGTGGTGCATCCTGAAGGGCACGTCGCGCAAAGAAATACAAGTCAGCGAGTGGCACCCTTGGAGCATGTGGTGCATCCTGAAGGGCACATCGCGCAACAGAAGCAAACGAGGCGAGTGGCACCCTTGGAGCACGTAGTGTGTCCTGAAGGGCACGTCGCATTGAGGATGATGATGAGACAGCCTAGATGACCCTGAGACCTTAACGCCTGATAAATTCTTACAACACCTCCCCTAATTAAATTGTCGCACTGTTCAAATGAAAACCTAAATTAAAACATCTCTAAGATAAATTTTGACTAGCCCTAAGAAAAGATCCTACAAAAATAAACATAGGGCGTAAACTAAAACCCTCCTAGGTGTTAATTAAAGTTCTTAAAAATAAAAGGGGTAAAGTAATGAGGGGGATAAATTAATTGAAACCAAGGATTTTTAAATTTAAAGGAGATTAAATTTATCTAAGAGAGGGGGTATAAAAATTTAGGTTTTAAAAATATTTTGAAAAGACAAATAAGCGTAATTATCATTGTGGGATTAACAAAATAATAATAATAATAATAATAAATAATAAAGAAAAGAAAAAATAATAATAATAAAAAGAGAGAAATAAAAAGGAAATATAGAAATGAGGAAGCTTGTAATAAAGGAAACTAAATAAGGGAAAGTAGGAGACATAGGGTAAAAAGCGAAAAGGAATCAGCATTTCGGAGTTACTAAAAATCAGAAACTTCATTTTAGGAATGATATTAAAAGCATGAGAGGGGATCTAGGAACCCTAGGAGTAATTTTAGGAGAAACTTTAGGGGGGAGTGAGGGAAATGAGTCTTTTATTTAAATTAAAGAAATTTAAATTAGAGAAACATGGGGGATGAGGGACACTTGGACGACAGAGAAACATGGGGGATGAGGGACACTTGGACGACGCGGCACAGAGTGTGGGACGTCTTCGAAAGTGGGCGTAAGGCAACGGTATGATTTAAATTGGTGAAGTAGAAGGCATTTTTACATTCGAAAATTTTTAATGTTATTGATGCTGATATTGTGAGATTGTTCTGGCATTTTTATATCCGACAAACTTGGTTCTGTTAGATTCGTCCATTGAAATTGGTCTTTAATCTCTGCATTGTTGAAATTTTTCTCTGCGTTATTGAATGTAAAATTCCTGCATTTTTTGGAAAGTTTCTTCTTCGGCTATCGGTTTTCTGTCGAATTCAATAGTATGACTATGTATCCACCACTTGGGATTACTTGAGTGGATTCCTGTTCCGGGAGGGTTAAGGTGAATTCCTCCAGTTACTTCATGCCCCAAAATTTGTCATTCTGCCCTTAAATGGTCCGAATTTCTTGCATTTTGTAGCTTGATTTTCTGTGATGAATTTCTGTGCCACATTTTGTCATTTTGCACTTCCGTTCTTCGAAATTAAATAAATCCAAGAAATTTCTGTGATAAATCTCTTGCATTTCTGGTTGCAAGAATGTTCTGCCATATTTTACTTGAATTTCTGGCATTTGAGAAAATAATTGAATAAATTTCTGTGACAAAGATCGCACATTCTGTCATTCTGTTAAGTGTCCTAAATTTATATGTCTGTTTTAAATTGAGCCCAAAATTATTTAAATTCCGGTTTTCATTTGAAATTAAAGTTATGCACGAATTTTCTACCATAAATTTATTGCATTTCTGTCATTCCTGAAAAGAATCGAAGAAATTTATGTGATATAAGTTATTGCATTTCTGTCATTCCGTAAAGTGTTGTAATTCATATGCCTACAAGATAAATTATCCTAAAAAGATTGTATTCTAATTATATTTGAAATTAATAAAATACCAGAAATTTAAGAGAAAAGAATGGAAGAAAGTTATGTAATAAGGCCCTTGCATTACTGTCATTCTGTGAAACATCGTAAAATTTAAATGCTCCTGTCCCTTGAGCGTTGATGTTACTCGGGATTGGGGCGAATACCCACCCGATTCCAATCACTATGATCTTTGTGTTTGGGATTTTACATTATTGTTTTCCTTTATTTCTCTTATGGGTGAATATGTAGAACCCCAGCCTTTCACTTAGAGGTTTCTCCTCGAATAACCAGGGTTCGTCTCCTTTTACAGAACGCAATTCGTCCATGGGTAATAAGTTATATTTACAGGTCATTACTCGGTAATTTTTTTATCTGTGCATGCCTTATTCCTCTGCACGTTTCCCAGGGATGTCCCTTTTGGCGGTGGCCTTTACTACCTTTCGATTCTTGGGCTGCATGGCTAGGTTGCCAGCTCTCAGCAGCAGGCCTTCCAATCCTGGCGAATACCCTTTACCGTTTAATTCGTGGTTTCAAACTGTTGTTCTAAATTCTGGGTTTCTAATGCTGGTTTATTTGGGTGGGTTCTACTATCATTGATTTCTTGGTCTTAATAGGCTGATTATAATTACGGTGCTTTTGGGGCGGTTAATTTAAACCTGTGGTTCAATGGTCTTTATAATATGGTTATAATATCCTCGCTGTAATAGAACTAGGATATCATAATTGGCACTTTTTAAAATTTGTCATTAAAACAATTATAGCCAATTTACTTATTGCTATTTTAAATTTGATACTCTTAAAGATCGTCTTTTGAATGCTGTCATTTTAATTACTGATAGAGATATATATAGTGTCAATATAATTTGAGGTTATGTCGTTACCTTGAATAGGATGATGTTCCTACATATGATGTTATTTTATGTTATCATTGAATATTGTTATTTTTAGTTATCGATCCTTTTTAATAATGTTATTTTAATTATGGTGCTTTTAAAATGGGTCATTTTAATTATTGTCCCTTGAATTTTATGCCACATTCAATTATGATGTATATTGTTAATCTCAATTGGACGTGACCTATAATATGATGATAATTTTATTTGTGATCCTATTTCTTGTATATCGATTTTTAGTTATTTTCATCTTTAAACATTGTCTTTATATATGGATAATCGTCCCTTTCAATGTTGACCCTTTTACTTATTGTCATATGAAATTGTGATTCTATATATTGCCAATTCTAACTATGAAGTTATATTGTGATGCAGGAGCATCCACATTTTGATCAAGCGAGCCAGCACATGGAGGGAAAGGAACAACTGGACAGCGCCAGCTCATACAATTTTTGAACCACGAGGAATATTGTTGCGTCGTCGTTTGGATGAGCGCATTCATAGGAAGCGCACTTGTATTGTAATATAGATAAGAAGTCATTTAATAGTTTAATGGTGGTAGATAGGAATTAACTGTAGATTAGACAGTTTTAGCTTTCGAGAGGGAAAAAGGAGTATAGACACCCTCCCTTGGATGATTGTATCATTAGAGCATTTAGATTATTCAGCATTAGCATAGAGAGCAAGAGAGAACAGAACAGAGAGTCCGCAAAGAAACCCCATGTACCGATTGAATTAATAGAAGAAAGCTCTTGATTCAAATCCATGGCTGTGTTTGAGTTCTTTGTGTTGTTGATGTTATTTTGTTGCATACTTGCTTCTTTATATGCTTATCTTCTATATGCTGCTTATGTGATTGCATATCAGGTTTGAAACCTCAGAGAATGAGAAGTGAGTTTCAATTGTTTCTCTGCTTGAGCCAGGAGATTCCTGCATAGAGCGCAGTTGAATTCCTCCGCATAGAGTGCGTCGAGGAGGCTAAGAAGTTAAACTCTTGTTCTCATTGCCCAGAGTGAATTGGGTTATTCGAACCGTGCAGGTGAGTGCAGGTCGAATGTGAAGGTCCAGCAGCAAGTCTGAGAGAAGGGTAAGTCCGGGTTTGCTGTGGCTGCGAACGCTCAGGACTTGGAAGACTTCAGAACTGTTGAAAGTGGTTGAAGTCGAGCACAGGGGGCGTATTCAAGGAATCTATGAAGGAGTCGGAGTTGCAAACGCTCAAGGGGGATAACATTTTTTCTTCATGGAGGGAACAGACCCCAGTGAAGTTCATACAGAGCGAAGGTGGTAAGTGGAGAACTCTTCAAGAGGAAGAGAAATCGACGACTTGAAGTTGTCGAGTAGATCTTCGAAACCACGCATACCGTCAGATCGCGGGAGAGCTGCGAGGGAGTTAACTCGCGGGTGCCGGAGGAGTCCGATTTCCATTTGCATATCGACATATCGGGGTTGGCGAGTGCAAGCATTTCATGCACGTCGAAATCATGAGTTGCGATTTCCCGATTTAATTGGAGCCGTTCATCGTTGGAGGGACAGGTGGCATGGATCCAGCGTATCGGGGTTTCGGCATTTGGGGTTTCCAGCCGCGAGGCAACTTTGTAGTGTGGATCGGTGATCCATGAAATCCTGAGGCAACGTGCCAGCGTGGGACCCCAGGGATATAGTGGAGGACAGGTGGTACTGTAGCAGAGAATCGGTACTTCGGTACCTGGGGTTTTGAAAGGTGAAGAGATCACGACCTTTCATATGCCGATTTCCCGATAGGGAAATCCTCGATACATTGAAAGGTTGACCGTTGACATCGAGGATCGGGGATCGGAGTTTCAAAGTGCATGTGGAGTGTGCACAAGGCTCGCGAATCCGCGAAGCCCGAATTCCCGCATCACGAAAGGGAGTTCACCGAGGAGTATCCTGTCGGTGACGAAGACTCTCGAGAGGAGTTGGAAGAGCTTCAACGTTCTTCGAGCCGAGGTTTGTGAAGGTTCTGGTGAGAGAGACCATCCGCGAAGGGGGGTTGCGTCAGATTGGTATCAGAGCAGGAGTTTGGAGTTCTCTTTGTTCGGGTAACAGAGGGAAGCAGATTTCACAATGCCGCCAAGAAGAGAGAGGCAGTCACCTGATCGTGAAGACAGGGACGCGTGAAGAAGGGGTAGGCCAGCAGGTAACCCGGAGATGGAGCAGCAAATACGAGATCTCAGGGTGAGACTCGAGGAGATGGAAACCAACCAGAGATGTGGAGCTGGTACAACAGAGTTCAGCGATCCCAAGATTGAAGAGGAAGCTGGACATGACCAAGAAGAGGTCACAGCAGAAGATGCTTCAATCGAGTGATTGATCAGGGCTATTTCGAGGATGATTTCCAAGACAAAAATGGACATTCCCATCTATGAGGGAAGTCTAAATGATGAGGAGTTGCTGGATTGGATCCAAGCACTCGACACCTACTTCGACTATGAGGACATCGAAGAGGAAAAGAAGATAAGGCATGCCGTCACGAAGTTGAAGGGACATGCAGCCTTATGGTGGGACGAGCTGCAGGCAGACAAGCATTCCAAAGGAAAACAGAAGATCAAAAGCTGGGATCAGATGATCACCAAGATAAAGGCGAAGTTCATTCCGAGGGACTACTAGATCACTCTGTTCAGGCGCATGCAAAACCTGAGACAAAAGTTGATGTCGGTGAGGGAATACACCGAGGATTTCTACAGGCTCAACATCAGAGCTGGTCATCGAGAGAGTGATGACGAGAAGGTGGCAAGATACCTGAATGGGTTGAGGTATGACATTCAGGACGAGTTGAGCATGGTTACCATCCGGACCGTTAAGGACGCGTACCAGATGGCTCTGAAAGCCAAGGAAAATTTGAGCCGCATGCAGGGACAGCGAGGGCGAGGCAGAATCCAGCCAAAAGGCAAAGCAGTTGCCCAAGAAAGAACTCAGAAGCCCCAGGAGGATTGGAAGAGACCTCGGGGAAAAGATGAAAGAGGTGGAACCTCATAGCAGCGACAACAAAATTTTGAGTCGAGGAGGCAGCAAACGGATCAGCCAGGTGGATATGCTGATGCCAACATGATTCCTCGTACCCGAGGTAGAGGACGAGGTAGAGGAGGAGTTATCACATGTTTCACATGTGGTAAAGACAGACACAAAGCCGTTGATTTTTCAGATATAAAAATGGATGGAGGAAAAGCTCACGTCGCTGAGGCGCAGAGGCGTGACGTTGAGGATGAAGACACTGGAAGTGGAGAGTCACTGACAGTGCAAAAGGCTCTCTTGAAACCTAAGAAGGAGGTGGACAGCTCAACGCAAAGATGTAGACTATTCTGGATGACTTGCAAGACCAAGGGCTAGAAATACAAGGTCATAGTGGATAGTGGGAGCACAGATAATCTCGTTTCAACCGAGATGGTGGAGAAACTGGAGCTGAAAACGCACAAGCACCCGAGTCCATACAAGGTGACGTGGCTGTAGAGAGGACACCAGGTATGTGTTACCAAACAATGCTTGGTCAATTTTAAAATGGGTGAATATAAGGATGAGATCCTGTGTGATGTCATTCCCATGGATGTCGGTCATGTTTTGTTGGGAAGACCATGGCAGTATGACCGACATGTTGTTCATGATGGGAGGATGAACACATACACCTTGGAGAAGGATGGGAGATCCCATACGTTGCTTCCAATCAAGGATAAGGTGGTCAAGCCGGAAGTAAACAGTACTATACTTCTCATGAGTGGGAAAGAGTTTCTCACAGAGCTGGAGAAGAATGAAGATCCACAGTTCTTTGTTGTCAGGAAGTCGAGAATTGTCCTGACAAGAAAAAGAGTGGACGACTTGCCGGAGGAAATTCAACAACTCCTGGGAGAGTTCGCTGATATCATTGTGGATGAACTACTGCGTTCATTGCCACCAATGAGGAGTGTGAGTCACCACATTGACCTCATACCTGGAGCCAGTTTTCCAAACAAGGCAGCGTACAGGTTGACGCCTCAGGAGAATGAGGAGGTCAAGAGGTAGGTTCAAGATCTGTAGGACAAGGGACTGGTCAGAGAGAGTCTGAGTCCATGTGCCATTCCGACGGTACTGAGCCCGAAGAAGGATGGAGGCTGGAGGATGTGTACAGACTCCAGGGCGATAAATAAAATTACCATCAGGTACAGGTTTCCACTGCCAAGGATGGACAACTTGATGGATTGCCTGAGCAGGGCAAACTATTTTTCAAAGATAGATCTCAAGAGTGGATATCATTAGATCCAGATGAGAGAGGGAGATGAATGGAAAACAACATTCAAGACAAACAAGGGTTTGTACGAATAGCTGGTCATGCCGTTTGGTTTGACAAACGCACCAAGCACCTTTATGAGGCTGATGAATGAATTCCTGCGGGAATTCATTGGCAAATTTGTGGTCGTATACCTAGACGACATACTTATTTTCAGCAAAACAAAGGCTGAACACTTGAGACATTTGGCCATTGTGATGAGAAGGCTACAACAGGAGAAGTTGCTGATAAATTTGAAGAAATGTTCCTTCATGCAAATAGAACTCATATATCTGGGTTTTGTAATATCGGCAAATGAATTGAAGATGGATCCTGAGAAGGTTGAGGTGATCAGGAATTGGCCATCGCTGAGGAATGTTTTTGAGGTAAGAAGCTTTCACGGTCTGGCTAGTTTCTACAGAAAGTTCATTCGAAATTTCAGTGGAATTAGTGCAGCAATGATGGATATGGTCAGGAAGCGTCATAAATATTTCCAGTGGACAGCTGAGGCTGAGAGAAGCTTCAATCTGTTGAAGCGAAAGATAACAGAGCAACCAATTTTGGTATTGTCGGACTTTCATAAGACCTTCCAAGTGAAGTGCGATGTGAGTGGATATGCTATTGGAGGGGTCTTAAGTCAGGATGACAGACCTGTTGCATATTACAGCGAGAAGTTGGATGATGCAAAGATGAAGTACTCCACATACGACAAATAATTCTATGCCATTATCCAGGCATTGAAGAAGTGGAGGCATTATCTCATACCCAAGGAGTTTGTGTTGTACAGCGACAACCATGCATTGCAGTTTGTGAGCCAGCAAGAGAAGCTAAATCAAAAGCATGCGAAATGGGTGGAGTATATGCAAAATTTCACCTTTGTCATAAAGCACATTTCAGGGACTGCGAACAAGGTGGTTGATGCCTTGAGCAGGAAGTGTTTATTTCTGCAGGAGTTCAGAGTCAAGACATTGGGTTTTGAAAACCTAAAGGATATGTATGCAGGCGATGCAGACTTTTGCAAGGCATATGAGGCAGCCAAGAATCTGGTGCTCAGGGATAGGATCCCGTGGTTAGATTTCTTGATACATGATGGATTGCTATTCAAGGGCAACCAATTGTGCATTCCAGATTGCTCTATGAGAGAAAATTTGGTACGAGAAAAGCACAGCGGTGGACTAGCCGGTCATTTCGGGCATGACAAAACATTCACCAAGCTGAGAGAATCATATTTTTGGCCGGGTATGTGTGTATATGTGAAGAGATTTGTTGATCGATGCAGAATTTGTCAACACGCGAAGGGAAGAAAACATAACACAAGGTTATATCATTCGTTTCCCATACCCGAGAGGCCATGGGAGGCCATCAGTATGGATTTTGTTTTGGGATTACCGAGAACGTAGCGAGGGGTTGATTCCATATTTGTGGTGGTGGATAGGTTCTCGAAGATGGCACATTTTATTCCGTGTCATAAGACCAGTGATGCAACGCACATAGCAAATTTTTTTTTCAAAGAGATTGTGCGATTGTATGGATTGCCCAGGAGCATAGTCTCGGATCGGGATACGAAGTTCATAGGTCACTTTTGGAGGACGCTATGGAAGAAGCTGGGGACTGACTTGGAATTTATCTCTGCTTACAATCCGCAGACAGATGGGCAGACAGAAGTGGTCAACAGAAGCTTAGGAGATATGTTGAGGAGCCTAGTGGTGGAGCATCACACCAGTTGGGATCAGATCTTACCACATGCAGAGTTTGCGTACAATGATTCGGTGAATCGGAGTACAGGTAAGAGCCCATTTCAGATTGTGTATGGGACACAGCCAAGAGGAGTGTCTGAGCTTAGGGAGTCAGAACAGGCTGAGACTAGTAGCTCAAGTGCGGAAGGATTTGCCGAGGCGATGAAAGAACTTCACACGCAGGTGAAGCAGCGACTGTAGAAAATGAACCAGGAATACAAGCGCAGAGCCGATCAACAGAAGAGACAACTTCAGTTTGAATTTGTTGACATGGTTCTGGTGCACTTGAGGAAGGAAAGGTTTCCAAGGGGAACAGAAAACAAGCTCAAGATGAAGAAAATTGGGCCATGCCGAATCCTGAGGAAATTTGGCGAAAATGCATATGAGCTTGAGTTGCCAGAGCGCATTGGGATATCTCCGATTTTCAACGTTTTGGATTTATACCCATACCGAGCCACGGAAATAGACACGGGAACTGACGAACCAATGATCCAGTGGTAGAAACAATTGCCAATTGTGCAGAAGCCAGGGATGGAATGCATACTGGATAGACGAGCAGGGAAGAAGACCAGGAGGAAACAATATTTTGAGTACCTGGTGAAGTGGAAGAATCACCCAGTGGAGGATGCCAGCTGGGAAACAAAAGCAGTTATACAAAAGTATGGGCACACCATGCAGTATCTCACGGACAGGAGCCCAGGAAATCTTTTGAGCCGAGGAGTATGATGCAGGAGCATCCACATTTTGATCAAGCGAGCCAGTGCATGGAGGGAAAGGAACAACTGGACAACGCCAGCTCATACAATTTTTGAATCACGAGGAAGATTGTTGTGCCATCGTTTGGATGAGCACATTCATAGGAAGCGCACTTTTATTGTAATATAGATAAGAAGGCATTTAATAGTTTAATGGTGGTAGATAGGAATTAACTGTAGATTAGACAGTTTTAGCTTTCGAGAGGGAAAATGGAGTATAGACACCCTCCCTTGGATGATTGTATCATTAGAGCATTTAGATTATTCAGCATTAGCATAGAGAGCAAGAGAGAACAGAACAGAGAGTCTGCGAAGAAACCCCATGTACAGATTGAATTGATAGAAGAAAGCTCTTGATTCAACTCCATGGCTGTGTTTGAGTTCTTTGTGCTGTTGATGTTATTTTGTTGCATACTTGCTTCTTTATATGCTTATCTTCTATATGTTGCTTATGTGATTTCATATCAGGTTCGAAACCTGAGAGAATGAGAAGTGAGTTTCAATTGTTTCTCTGCTTGAGCCAGGAGATTCCTGCATAGAGCGCAGTTGAATTCCTCCGCATAGAGTGCGTCGAGGAGGCTAAGTAGTTAAACTCTTGTTCTCGTTGCCCAGAGTGAATTGGGTTATTCGAACCGTGCAGGTGAGTGCAGGTTGAATGTGAAGGTCCAGCAGCAAGTCTGAGAGAAGGGTAAGTCCGGGTTTGCTGTGGCTGCGAACGCTCAGGACCTGGAAGACTTCAGCACTGTTGAAAGTGGTTGAAGTCGAGCACAGGGAGCGTATTCGAGGAATCTCTGAAGGAGTTGGAGTTGCAGAAGCTCAAGGGGGATAACATTTTTGCTTCACGGAGGGAACAGACCCCAGTGAAGTTCATACAGAGCGAAGGTGGTAAGTAGAGAACTCTTCAAGTGGAAGAGAAATCGACGACTTGAAGTTGTCGAGTAGATCTTTGAAACCACGCAGACCGTCAGATCGCGGAAGAGATGCGAGGGAGTTAACTCGCGGGCACCGGAGGAGTCCGGTTGCCATTTTCATATCGGCATA